>CABFPE010000056.1:640094-679049 GCA_900660155.1 Hofstenia miamia | reverse complement strand
ACTATATATACTACACTATCTTAAGGAAATTGTTAAACATGGCTTGTTTCAATGTATAATTTATCTTTGATGAAACTACCTATGAACAAATAGACGACACATCGATGCGATCGGCATTAAGACCTTCTATGGAAACGTTTGTCATGTATGCAGTTGAACCAAATGGACGCCTTAAATATGGAAAAACTACTAGTTTGTTGCAGATACTTTGATGGCATACTTGCTGTGTATATTTTTCAGATTCTCTCTTAAGTAATGACCGAAAGTTTAAGAAAAATGTTTCTAATATTTTTAAATGATCTATCATTAATATCTGCTGTGAATGATCTCTTCCCATCTATAGCAAAACTTTTAATTTTAGATGCAAAGAATTTTTGCGGTTTCGAACGGAAGAACCTCCCGATTTCCAAAAGTTTAGATGATTTTTCAGAATGCAATATAAAGTGTAGCATGTAATAGAAAAATAATCATGCATGTCAATTCTTTTTTGAAGCGGTTCACCTTTTGTAGGAGAGTCATTTATCATCTCCAATTAACAAATTTTTCAAAACATTTCGTAGAGTAAGGCGAGTTTCCAATAGCTTTATCTTTTTGTGACCATTCATGTGGCACACATTTTCTAAATCTCGGAACTTATCCAATTTGTTGCAGATATCAATGAACTATTTTTGGAACTGAGCTATAATGCCAATTGTTCAACTAGTATTGCCATATATTCTTTAAGATGGTTCTCTGGTTGCTCCACAATAAATTTAAATTGTAATTCCTAAAACGGACATTACTTATTGCATAACCTTCTATATATATATATATATATATTAATTTTTTCGTTTTATCTTGGGGTACTTATTTCTTTCGATGTGCGGTATCGTTACAATGACAAAATCTACATGCAACTTAATGTAATTGCATTGGGTCACTATTTCAAATTTTTCTAAGATATCATTGATAAGATAATTTAAACATCGAAGCATGAAACCTATTTCGTTATTTTTATCTCGCTATATAGATGACGTATTTCCCAGTTGCACTAAGCGGGCCTCCGTCCAAAATTTCTAAGGCATTTAGCGGGAATGTGAATTTTTTCCATTACTCTTGCAATATTCACTCGAACTTAATTATATTTTGCATAGCTACAAAATTTTATGTTTGGAAACACGGTTATGCGGAAAATTGTAATGCATATATATATATATATATATATATATATATACTAAATTTTTTCGTTTTATCTTGGGGTACTTATTTCTTTCGATGTGCGGTATCGTTACAATGACAAAATCTACATGCAACTTAATGTAATTGCATTGGGTCACTATTTCAAATTTTTCTAAGATATCATTGATAAGATAATTTAAACATCGAAGCATGAAACCTATTTCGTTATTTTTATCTCGCTATATAGATGACGTATTTCCCAGTTGCACTAAGCGGGCCTCCGTCCAAAATTTCTAAGGCATTTAGCGGGAATGTGAATTTTTTCCATTACTCTTGCAATATTCACTCGAACTTAATTATATTTTGCATAGCTACAAAATTTTATGTTTGGAAACACGGTTATGCGGAAAATTGTAATGCATATATATATATATATATATATATATATTGATATATATATGCATAGATAGATCAAAACAGACTATTCACTGCTCACTAAAAGGAATTGATCGTGATTTTTAGTTTAGTACTCTAAATTCAATGATTACTTTAAATGCTTGTATTTTAGGAAAAGTTGGATGGATTTTCAAAGAGACAAGCTGCAAAGCAAGATGGTATTTATATTTTTTTATGCATCTCTTCATATGATTTAGGTCTCAAACAAGAATCAAGTTATTTCCCATACTTATTTCCATATCATAATTTGGTATGTTTTTCAGATGAGTTACTGATTTTAATTTCGTGTGGCGTTATTTTATGATTCTAGTGATAAGATATCTCCTAAATTAGATTTATTCACTGTTGTATATTATCTTGGTTGAGAAGCTTTGATATGAAGCGAAACTTTTATGTCAATCATTATTATCTCAGCTATACCTACTGCTCAATATGCAATAGTGTATTCTTCTTAAATAATAAAAGGAATTTACATAGAAAATTAATGTTGTTTTGTGGTTATATTAATCTTATTGTCCTTGCAATTGTCTTTCATTTCATGAACTATATTCAATGCTTTGCAGATTGCAGAGATCTTGACAGTTATTATATTTTAATTGGTTTATCAATTTTTAGTTCTCATTCCCTTACCGCAACAGTCATTCTTTCATTTCTAAGTTGGAGGTATTTAAAACACCTGCACTTTAATGTATTGGAACACATACCTACACTTTATATAATGTCCTTTGCACTTTGAAACTGTTTGTTATTTTCATTTTTTCACTTTTTTAATAATTTATATAATTGTGCTGATCATTTCAATTCAGTTTCTAATCTCCCAACGTCATCATGAAATTGTAAACCGCGTTTTCCAATTCTATTTCTTCTCGTATTTACAAGAATCATGTTAGAATCTGTTGTCATTTCTCATTAAATTTACATTGATCTAACGTTACTGAATTTAGCATGTATGTGCTCTGCATGAAGTTGTTCGAATTAACTAAATAAATTTATCTTCATACTCATGTGGTATGGATTTAAAATCAATCTTGACTCATTATGCTTTTCGCGGTTTACAAGCTAGATACTCCTTGACATTCTTAGCGATCGCACACCATTTTGGATTTCTAAAAAAATTTTGTGCATCACCAACTGTACTTTGCATTTAGAAAAATAGTTGTTTGAAGTTACTCTAATTCCCACTCCTTCAGAAATTTAAATTTTTCTAATTAATTAGAATGTTTGTGGACTATTATTTTTAGCACTTTGTGTTTTGGTGCGGGCTGTTAGAAATGTCGAAAAGATTGTTGACTATTATTTTTTAGACAAAAATACCACATTTTCCGCCAACAATCGGACTTAATATGTATGGTCTACAGCATGACCCTGTTTTGCAAGAAATGGACAAAGGTCGGTATTATCTTGGTAGCGTTATAATATAATTTTTTCTAAAATTTCGATACTTCAACTTCAATCGAGGCATTCTTTATTTGCTTAAAATTGAAGTTGGAATTACTAGCTATCCCCTTAACAATGAATACGATTTTTCTTCATCATAACTTTATCACAATGGTTCTATAATTAATAATAATATTGTGTTGGTCTTAATACAATATTAATTCGATGTCAAGGTCCCTAAACAAAACACTTAATTTGTGTTTAAATAAATATTTAATTGGTTGCATTTAATTTATCCAGCCTATTGTTCGAAGCATTGCTTAATATTTAATACTTTACTAAAATATTGATTATTTTTTAGTAGTAATTGAATGATATTTTGGTTTTTATTGATGAATTTAAAATTTTAGTGTTTTGGGTTTTTCGGTAGTAGCATAATTTATTAGCAATTGGGGATTTCTTAATTCTGTTTTGTTTTATATTAAAATTTAAAATTGATTCATTTTCCCTATCGAATTATGCCCAAGTCGAGCTTGATACAATGATTTATATGAAATGTTTTATATAAAAAATTCTAAGAAATAGTTTTATATAAGGAATGTATTGTATGCTAAAATATGTGATTTCATTTCCACTTTATGACAATTGCCAGGTTGTAGCTTCTATTAAACGTATAGAAAAATTCAATTAATTTCAAATGTAGTTCAGCTTTGCAAACTATGATCCTCGCAAGTGGCTACTTTGTTATCGACTGGCACACTGATTAATTACTAGTTAAATATCTTCAATCTACAGATAACTGTATAGTTTTCCCTTTATTCACATTTTGCCATTGCAAATGCCAATGGCTACATTTTCAACATGCATTTCATATTCAAATAAATTTGTATTATTTTTAAACTACTTTAGTTTTATTAACTGTTATATTCGCATTGTCTTTAGGGGGTGCTCTACCAAGACCGCCTACACTAGATCGACCACTATATTCACCGGGTCTTCTTAGTCCTTCACATCTTTTTCCATCGTTCGACATCCCCTCATGGTAAGCAATTGCAATTTTGCTGTCACTATTGACAATTTTGGCGCGAGTTTCAACGTTTTGCTATCATGGGCCACCCCATTGCGATGTCAACCGAATGCATGATATTGTTTCATACAATTTATTGTGTTTTGAATCAATTATTGATGTTTATATAGAATCTCTATATCAAAGCCTATTTTATTAAGATAAATATTAATATATGTTAAATGTACTTATAGTAGTTCCATTCATTTCCTGAAAGTTTAATAGGTCAAATAATATATCTTGTTTGTCCGGGATTAGGAGTCCCTTGAATATTTGAAGCTATTCTTGATGTAAACTGTTTATCAAGCACTTTGCTTAAAAATTAAATGAGTGGGCAATTTATCACACGATTCTGGTTCAAAACCGTTCATGGAGGATATCGATTCCATATTTTCATGAAAGATCTCGAATATTTGTGTCTGGATGGATATTGGAGAGGTCAATCTAGTAATAGCTTAAATATTTGCGTGTCGAGTGCTAGTGGGAGCAAGCAATGGAATATGTTTTATCCCTTGTTGTCACTGTGGAATAATTATTTTCACCTCCGACTGCTGGTTTAATCATACTTAGCGACGTTGAATGTACTCTAAGCTTCTGTCATTTCCTGTCTGAATATTTTGTCGACGCATAGCAGCAGAATCAAATTAAAATGTAAATTCTAGAAATCAATTTGTTTATTAAATTGCCACTCTTTTTGATACATAATTTTCATGCTTAGATCAACTCATTATTACCAATTTGCGCTTATATTCTCGCCTTTAGTTTTAATGAAGCAACAACTTTTATTTCAAATGAGAAAATCTCTGGTGAAAGATTCTGCGAAGTTATGGAATAATGTTCTACTCTCATTTCTCAAACATTTTTGCATGTTGATCTATGAAATTCACTTTTTCAGATGCTTTATTCAATGTAACAACACTATTACGTCATGTGTCATTAACGATGAACGTTCAAAGGTTCCTTTAGAAATCCTGCAAATCTTCATTCACTTCGTCCAACTTCCATTTCTAATAGATGACGTCTTTCTTGATATTAATAGACTTTTTCATTTAATGTTGATATGATGATCATAATGCAAAGTACTTAAATATCGCATGTCGTCGTGAAAGACTAGATTTCGATTATATTGTGAAATTTAACCATCAAAACTTACCATTATATTGATAATCTGAGGTTTAAGTACTTGTTTGGTTTTGAAAAACTTCTGTTAAATTTCATTGTAGAAATTGACTTCAGTCAACACTTATGCTTTAAAGCTCTTATATCAATTAGTAATGCATGGAAATTGGAAGAATTTTGCAATATTCTCTATAAAATTGCACGTTTTCTATGAGAGACTTCTATTGACATTTAATAAATAGAACAACATCTGGTAAAGAAATAGTTTAAGGAAGTCTGTAATTTTTAGATAAATTGTCATTTTAATAGACCATTGTTATTAAATAAATGAATTGAACTCTTTGGCAGTAGTCCGATAATTGTCACGTAATGTAATCTATATCCTTTAAATTTTTAAATTGTAGTGAAGTTTGCGATTCACTGTAACAAATGTAGTGAGAAAAGTTATCTTCTCAAAAATTCTTTCTATTGTGTTTCTTTGTTTGTTGAAAGGTAAAATTAATTGGTCATTGTGAAATCTAAGTAATGAACATTCGGTGTTGAAACAGTTGTTTTGATGTGGTATACTTGCTCTGTATGAAATATTTAATTTTATCCATGAAGCTTCATTGTCTGTTGTTTTGATTTATTTCCTTAAGCAAAATGAATTACTTAATTATTTCATGCTAGTTTTGTAAGAGTGAGACATTCATAAGATTAATTATCAATGAAAAGTGGTGTTGCGCTTGTCTATAATTATCGAATTATTCTGTCTGAAACAGGTGCCTTGCCTACCTCATCATATGCATTTCAAATTGCCTCTCCTAGGAATTCGACATCTGTATACATCCTCTAGCAAACAATGAGAAGTTTAATTCAAGTTTTAATCAATTATGTACACTCAGAGCCAACGAATTTCCATAACATGCTAGTTTATATCAACAATCTATCATTAGTTTACGTCTTTTCACAATTAGGTGGGTTAACAATTAGTTTAAGTCGCTACTCTAATCATCAGAATCCATACTGTAATCTCATCTTTCCATATATCATTGACAATTCATGACCAATGTTGTTTGAATAACGGCTTTCAACCCTAAACAGTCTGGCGTCCTTTTAAACAGACAAACCGTTTTTCCACATTTTCAAAATTAAGAGTTTTGAACCATTGGTTTATTTCTTCTATAGACTGTCCAAATACACATTTTATTGTTGGTGGATTAAATGCAGTTTTCTCGAGTATTAAGTGCATTATTTACTAAAATAAGCAGTTAAATGAAGTTTCAACTTACAAACCACGCATTTTCTTTTTAAATTTCCCTATGAGTTTTTAAATCTTGTACAATTGTAAAACATGTTTCTTTTTAAAGTATATCATTAGATAAGAACTATTTTTAAATTGTTATATAATTAATCCTTAAATGAATAACAAAGGTCAATTTGACCCAGTACACTCTTTACACTAATGTCGGAAAAGTATGTTATGGATTTGTGTTAACATTCATTGAACCATTGTTAATGGTTATTTCATTTATCAGTTGTAAAAATACATTACTCATTGACGATCTATTTAAAGTTTTTTATTTATTCCAAAGTTTTATTTTATGAAAGTGGAGATTTCGAAAAAATATATTTTAAAACACTAACATTTTTCAATTCCATTGTTTAGTTAAACGTTGATGGCAACATCTTAAATTCAATCGTTTATGACTGAATACGAAATACATCTAAGGGACCAGCAATAAGCAAACATTTAATCTAGAAATCAAATTTCACCATTTCTTCCCAATTGTAATATTCCTAACGAGAATTAACTCGTTTTTTGGCTTCATAATGAACTAGGCTTTCTTAGTTTATTGTAGGGCATTTGCCGTTCACTTTGACCTAATTACTAATTTTTGAAATGAACTAGTTTAATTACAACACATTTAACTGTCGATTAACAAGATATTTTTGATCAAATATTTTGAATATTTTCGTTCTTAACCGAGGGTTCTATGTTGGCTTAATTTTCGTCTTCTGAGTTTTGACCTGATAAAAATTTACTGCGAGCATAACGGGCTCCGAGTCTTGCCTGGGTAATAAATGTTGTATTAATTTAAGGTATTTGAGCTTAAGATTTTATTCTAAAGGATTTTCAATGAATTATTAATGTTTAAACTAACATAAATTATATTTTATTCAGTTCGAGAATAGAATGTTGAATAAAATTTATTGAATGAATTTCTATATTTTCAAAATTCTTCCTTAGCAATTCATAGTCCAATATCTATGATTATCATAACTCTGCATATTCTTAATCTCATGTAGGATTGATAGTAATCTGACATGTAAAATCGAAGCCTTTCTATTAGGATTATCGGCTTGTACATGTGTTTGTCTGTGCGTTTGTGTTTAATCTAATTACCTAATGAAATATCATCTCCAATTAATGGTATCGATTATGTTGGATATAGTTTTTTAGACTGATTAATTAATCTCTTACCGGAGTAATTTTATACTTTAAGATTTAAATATTTTTACATGAATACATAATGCATATATTCATCAAATTCGGGACACATGACTTTTGTGGCTTGCATTGCTTGATGAAAAAAAATTATTAATTGCAAACAAAATTCATATCGATTTTCTGTACAATTACGTAGAACTCCCGCAATGCTTTCATGTCGATAGTTCGTTAAATATGATGTGCAATAGAAAATTGATTAAATGGTGGATAGCCATTCTAAAAAAACGAGGCCAATTACTCGACGTTAATCTTGATCACCTCTGACAACTAATAATCTTTTGAACCTAAATCTATGGATAATTATATTTTACATGTATTGCTCTTGTCTTGCTGCTTAATATTTTTGCTTCATAAATAATGCAGCAACAGCTCTGGCAAGTGGGAGCCCAACCCCACTCTCTCCGGTATGACTCTCTTGGAAATTAATAAACTCATATTTTGTCTCGAACATACTTGTGATTGCCTGATTCCACACCTCACGCCCCTGCGATTGTTTCAAGTAGCATTCTATGATATTATGCTTCAACCAATATTAGCTATGTGGACAAATGTGGAATTTTGATTGTTTCCTAATTCTCCTACTTAATTATAAAGAGCCTCCCAAGTACTATTGTTCCATTTTGGCTTTTGTGGAATTTTATTTAATATAATGATTTAAGACTCTGAGTCAATTTTCAGTAATTTGCCACGTCAATTTTTCGATAAAAGTTTTCTCTCGTCAAATCATTTTTAACTTGACATTTACTATTTCAATTCTAGAGCACCCTTGTTTGTTACTAAGCGCACTTTTATTCCACATTGATTATTTCAAAATTCGCAGTAATCAGAAGTTCAATTTATAATTGCATGTCTCACTAAGTATTTAGTAATGGAATCGCTAGAAAATCTTCATTGCTCTGAAATTCCAAAATACATTCAATTTAAGTTGCATTTTGGAAATTTCTGGGGTTTCCAATGGTTCATTTTAAATATTTTTTGTGTATTTAGACAAGTTGAAGCCCTATTTGAAATATTAGCACATTTTTCAGATCGATATACTTTTTATGCTTATAAAAAACTTGTACACAAATTTAATTTTAGTTTCGATATGGTCTACGTAAAATATTTTACATAGGAGGAGAGGTAAGCAACATGATTATCCATGAACTTGTTGCGTTAGTGATTTGACATGAGTGATTTATTCACAGAGGCTAAGAGGCTAAGGAACAGGGGTGACTCGGAGGGCTGGAGATACCCCCCCCAATAATTGACCCAGGCTCTTAATTTTGCATCCCATCATTTTAAATCTAAGAAATGTAAGCTTTTATAGAAAGGACCTCAGGTCAGCCTTCCAATGATAGTAGCGTTTATTCGACGTAACATTTAGGAGAGCATTAAAAATTTTTGGAACTTGTTGGAAGTATCTTAATTTATATTTGAAGAAGTAAATTATGAATTTATAACAAAAATAAAGAATTATGAACTAAATTATTATTTATTAAGGGTAGAAGCAATAGATTGATCTCTACTATAATAAGCATTAAACGGTTAATTTTCCAAAGGCCTCCTGTTTTGTGCTTGCTGTAGATGACCTGGCCCTATTTTGAGTAAGTCATGGTTTCAACCATTTGTTTTTTAGGTCTATTGACATTTGTGACAGATTCACTTGATTTAAAATCACGAATGCTTTTATTAAGGTTTCTGGATACTTTTTTACTACAATATAACTGTATTTACAAGCCATTCGGAAGCAATTTGGTAGAATGCTATGGGAATTAATTTGGTGTTTGGCACCAATTTATTTGGCCTTTTAAAATCACTGCTTCTCAAACTTTTCATTTGGTTGTAATATCCTGTTGTAGCAACTTTTTGACCTAATATGTTCGGTATAATGTTTGCTGTTATAAGCGTTAATACTGAAAGATAAATATTTTATATGTAGTATTCAAATTATGTTAATAATTTTTAATCTGAAAAGATATTACCTAAAACCGTAGCCGGAATTTTTTGTTGGTAGCTTGTAGTAAATGTGTAATTTACACTAGTTGTCATTTGTTTAATAATCGTTCACTTATAAATTCCAAGTCATGCAGCAGCCTCCCTTACCTTCCATCTGCTCTTGTGTACGCTATTTATCGTTTTGGTATACTGAGAGCAATTTGGAAATTAATTTTTTGGGAGGAATGACTGGGGTTGGTGGGTGGAAAGCGTGTGTAATAAGCATTAAGTTGTTGCACCTTTCGGCTAGTCACTGATATCCCTCCTCTTTCCGGTAGCGCTTCTAGCAGTTGATAATGTGCTTTCTCCTCCCAGTGGACTCTGTAATAATTGGGGCGAAAGGCGAGCCGCGTTTACCGCTGATCGCAATACATTGTCGCCCGCCGCCACTTGACACCGTGCTCATGATTATTGTGGGTCAATCAGTCGATATTCGTTCCGCCCATTTGTTTAAATGATTCAAATTTAATTCCCTCACTCGGTTCCACATATTTTATTCATTTATTTCAACATGGCCGTCTTCTTGTGCTTTGTTTATTTTAACGCGATTTTCACTATGCGTTTCGCTAAATCGTGCGTTCACTCTAATTAGCTCTCTAGTAACCACACACTGCATTTGCGTATGTTACAACACCGGCTCATAATGGCGATTATAAAATTATTTCAATAGTGTCCTTTTATTTATTGTTCTCTGACTCTTACACTATCATTTTACAGGCTTTTAGGAAGTTTTTGTTTCGAAGAAAAGTTTTCATTGTTTGGAAATAGGATTTTCATTTTAAACTCGTCCATAAAGCTTTTTAAAAACTTGTTATTTTCATTTTGAGCTTACAAAAATTTGTAATACGTATTTTTATTTTAATTGGTAGCTTTCATAGGCATATGTCTCTATGCAAAATTGTTTCTGTCATTTCTCTTTTGGTTAATAATTCATATTAATTAAGAAGACATTATTTGCTAATCTTGTTTTCGAATTGATGTATTTTCTCCAAAATCAGCATCAAGCCATTTTTATGATAGTTGATATTTAATTAGAAATCAACGTTACTCTACAATATTATTTTTTGTTTTTGGTAATTGGTTATCGACATTCTACGTTTTTGTTTTTACAACAACCCGTGACCTATGTATGTGTCCACATGTCATGTATCATATGTGAACACACTGTTATCCTAGTTTTTGCACAGTATACCATTTGTAGATACATTCTATACCGCAGTTAGAACCTTCGTTTTTTGAAAATCTACAGCTCAATATCTTCGACATTTTTGATATTTGAAACCTATTGCATTCCAAGCTTTAATTTTAGAAGAATAGAACATACGAGAAATTAGTTTGGCACAGTGGAAAGTTATCCTGATTTGGGACTATTGGTCAATGTCTTAAAAAAATTCACGTCAATGATTGGACAAGCAGCTCTCATCGACTCAATATTTGAAAAAATGCCTGGCTTTTAGAAAGGTGGCAGTATTATAAAAATGTTGATATTGCTTGCTGACAAAAGATCGCAAATCCAATATACAGTCGTGTGCAATGGACAACATGAGCTCGTATATATTTCTATATATATATTTTGATCTCTATTAAATATTCTTTTAAGCCATTTGGCTTAGTTCCCACTTTCAATCAATGCAGCGGTTAAATGATAGCTTAATAATGTAATATGATCGTTTGGATCTTGTGCTTAGCGCTAATGGTTTTCTACCTGCTCTTTTTTTAATGGGATTTGTGCACTCGCAATTTTGAAAAGGCGTGTTTTTTAAAATAATTTAAAACCTTTTTCCCAATAAAAACACTTTCTTAACAACCTGCGCAAAATACACTCAATGTCAGTGCATTTTTTTTGAGAATAAACATTGATCAATTAATTGTGAATTAAACTACTTGTGATGCACAAGTCATGGCAATCTCTTACTTCTCAATGTAACAGTGGCAATTTATACATATATGTGTATTACAAGCAATTAAACACTGCCATATAAATGAATTTAACAAACAATGTGCTTCATTTGCAATTGCAGTTTGATATAGTTTACGCCTGGAATAATGCTTCATTTTTTATGTTACTTACATTTTATTTACTTGGTTTTTTATTAATTGATTTTACTGCAATGTAATAGTTTATAATTGTATGCCCACAACTCCCGCCCCCTCCCACTCGGCGAATTTAGTTTTTAATTGTCACATAAAATACAGCCTAGCTGTATACAGTTTACTTTTTGGCTAAAATCCAGTTCAAATAGTGTATACTTCGTGTTAATAATTTAAATATTGCAGCAGAACTTCAACCAAATTTTAGACAGCAATTAAAAATTTGCAAGTCTAACGTAAAAATGTCCTCAAGTTGATAAAATGTTGATTGAGATTTCCAATCCGACATGGACTGTCAGTCAAATAGTTCAGAATGGAACCCCGACCTGATGATAGAAAGTATGGTAGATGAACATTTTGGTGGTCATAAAAATGGGTGTTTGTGTGAAGTTATTTCGGAGAAATTCAACTTCTGCGAAAGACTTGCCGACGAAGTTTATTTATAGCGTGACTACCTTAACATTGGATTTGGAGATAAAAGCCGTCGTTATAATCTCAAGTGCGTGTTGGGAGTCGCTAATTAACTACTAATTGCTACACTCGTTTCCAATATAACAAAATATTAAATTTGATGAATTTTTATCGATGGCACTACTTTTAATAAAAGCACGATGCAGATTTAAATGATTTTCATTAAAAAAGTATTTCGTGTAATTTGGAATTGCAGAAATTTAATTTCTCCAATTTATTAAAGTAGACTGAATTTCTATATTCGAATTGGTTTTTAAATTTCATATCTCCCAGTACAATTTCTAGGTAAATAGACGTCAATGCTTTCACCTTTTTGCGGTTGTTGAGATCGAATTTTGTCATCGTAGAGGCGCAATCGATCTGGCCACCTGTTTGTATATTCAACTTATCTTAATTTTGTCTGATGATAGATAACCTTATCGAGATAAAAGTCAAATTTTTACCACGATTCTTCATTATTTGTTAAAGTTATGGGATGTAGTAAATAAATATTTATATTGCAATATCTTACTAAAGTGATATTTATTTGGCTAAAAATTATTTAATTTTAGCAACTTTTGTTATTAAGATCTCATTTATTTAGTTGAGAATATTCCAATTATAAATAACTTTTGTGAGTTATATTTATCTATTCTAGTGATGTGCGAGTAGTGCTTGTGTAATGTCCCAGACGTCTATTCAAAAAACACTTTTATACCCGCACACGGATTTTTTTGCTATTCCCATCGATACCGTGAATAAAAAATATAATACAACAAAATTTTAAATTTATGAGCCTGTTTCAAGTTATAGTCCCAGTTCCACTCAAATATCTAATATCGGGAATAGATGATATGGCAGAAGCCTTGTCCACATTGGCTATAGGTTATTTCTTTAAGATGTTACTTGATATGCAATTGTTTATAACTTGTGCTCGTGTAGAACCTTGGTTCCCCCTAATGTTTTTCTTTTTCTAAAATGACCAACATAAGCAAACCATTCAATAATCGCCTTTAAAGATTTCTTCTAGATAAAAGTTGAATGGGAGCTTTTGCTTGCTGGCGTTTTCATTAACAGATTTAAGTCCTCAATTTCGTTTTTGACATAATCTTGTATATCTGTCTGCTTAGTTGTTAAATAGGTCTAGTATTGTGATTATTGAGATGAATTTGATATAAAAATTCGTATTGTTGTTAATTCTTAGCTGAGGGACCGTGTTGATGTAAGTAATCTCTTTTGCTCACAATAATTAACAAATTAGTTTATAGAAATTGAACGTCAATGCTTTAACTTCAATACTGCAAATTTTTTTAAATCTTTAAAATTATTATTGCGTGACTACTTGTATTAAAAAAGTTTACTACTCAAAGTTAATTCAAAGGCTTTATATGACTAACATTAATAGGAATATTTGTTAGCAAAAGTACATATTTTCCCTACCAACATTTATATGTGTGGTCTTGATAAGACCAAGTTTAGTTAATGATTCTATTCGAAGATTTGTATGTATACTTTATTGTAAACATTTTCCCTAGTATATAAAGTTCTTCATTTATTTGCGAAGTATGCTGAAGTTTTGTTCTTGGGAATTTCATTTAGCAATGGAGAGCTTGATTAAATTGTATTTTCTCTCCTAAAATGTGTTGGCTATAGTCGAAGCGTGTTTAAGTTTTATTGTCGATGTAAATTAATAACATTTGCTAATATTAAGCATGAGCGAGTTTCGCATTTTTTAATTTGTTAAAAGCGTTTTAATCGAAACCCTGTCTAAAAGCTGGATTGTTTAGCTCCCCGGTTATCGTTTTTGACGCGCTAATTCTGTTAACATTTTAGTGTTAATGAATTTTCAATATACTTATTAATAATAGCAATTCATTATTTTAAAATGTTTTTTCTATTTTCGAAAGGTTTTGTTGATTTTAATGTAATTAACTTCTTTAAAAATTACAAACTGAAATTCATTTCTTAAATTCCACATCTCGTACACTCATCAATTATTTCAAGTGCGTATTTTGCATCAAGGTCGAATAACTTATGCGTTAGCCCTTTTGTCTCATCCACTTCCCAAAGAATACCACAACTCTTTATCAATATTAACAGCGACAAGTCGTCAACATATATTTGTTTGCTACTACAAGTTCAAAGCCAATCTCCTCTGCGCCGATTCCCCTTTGTCAATGTCAGGGTTGAAATTTTAATTTTTTATCAAATGTGAAATCTTATTTTTAACAAAAGATAATCTATTTGAGTAAATTAGAAAATGCAATTATATTCTTACTCCAAGATCAAATAGTGCTTATGAAAAATTCTACAAAATTGGTGCTCTTTCACAACCTCATCTTTGCATCGTCTCTTTGGCCATTTTCGGTGTAATTCGATTAACTCTAGCACTTCTTCAAATTCAATATCTCTTATAGGTTTCTGGAAAATGAAAGACTTTGGCCCTTAATATCTTGTAATGTATTCCAATCTAAGTTCGTGATGGTTTAATTTCTTCATTTTAGCTCAAAAAAATTCGTGTGTGAAATTATTTAATGTGCAACTGTCAGATGCAATGATATCAGTTGTTTGTTAGGAGTCGACGGCCTTGCAGAATAGTCAATACATTGATAAAATCCAAATGTATCATGAGTAATCGGGTTTGTTAAACTAACATCAATTCCCGTTTTCATCTAATCTAATGATGATAGCCCTTTTGCCTATATTTGTTAACGCGGAAATTTTTCATTTTTAACTTAGAAGATCTTGAGAACTGTTTAAGCATTTCCATCATTGTGCAGGTAGGCAGGATAAGTGTGTGGCTAAATACTATCTGGTAATTTGCTTTAAAACACCTTGACAGTTCCTCGCGTTTCACTTCTATAGTCAGTGCTGATTGCGATTTGCACTCCGACATCCTGTTAATTGTAGGAAATTTCAAAGCGGAGTAAAAAATTTTAATTTATTGGTCAAGATAATTTATTTTATTTCTTTGAACATGAATTGTTTGTGCATTAAATATTTAATATCGTTTTCATTTGAAATGCGGATGTGTATAAATATTTTTATAGCAGAAATTCGTCGTTGTTAAGCCGACATTTTGTGCGCTTTAATTAGTAGAGAAGTTTTCCATTAAGTACTTGCTTAGTATGCTAATGAGCAGTCATGTCATCTGGTACAGAATATCGTGTCTAGACGTGTGGAATGGCTTTTTTATGCACTGCTTAGCGTTACTTTCATTTTTCATTTCCACTTTACGGAAATGTTAAGCAGCACTTACATTGTGCTCGTATTTAAAATCGCGAATAGCGTGAAAAATATTTTTAACAGTTCTTAATTTTTTAAATTGCTATTTTACCTCAACTCATGAGCATATTTTCAAAATGAAAGTTCATTTCAAACCACTTTTCTCATGAAAAACTTCATTTAAATCATCATCCCAGTTCTAATGCTCGCCTTGCATGCTAAAAGTGTAGGTTTTGTAATGTGTAATAAATCCTACCATTTTCACAACCAATAACTACTTCTCTCATAGGAATCAAATATTTTAATGTCGGCATGTTACTTAGTAAAGTTTATTAAAAACTAAATATGTTTGGGACTTTTAGTTTCCAAACTAGGGATGTGGATCGAATCGGATTTAATTTTGTTCGTAAATAATTGAAATTTTAAACAGCTTAATTACAAATAATTAATGTCCAATTCAATATTTTACTAATAGTTTTCTGTGTGCACAAATCGTGATTGTCGTAGTTTGGTAGGTAAATTTAATTCTTAATATGAATTTTTAATAGACAAAATAATGACATGCTTGAAAGCCGCTTTCATTGATAGTTTATTTTCGATAATTTAATGATGTCGTTTGTGGAAAATTCTGGGATTTGACACTTCACTTTTCTTTTCAAATATTATTTTTATTTATTGTTATTTCATTGTTCTTGTAGCAGGGAATCCTTCAAAGTGACTGCTAAACCTCCCCGTTGTTCAATACAGACAGCTCGTAGTTTTCGTAATTATTTCTTGGGCTCAATTGTTTAAAAAATTATTTTCACTAAGAAAACACATCACTTTATTTGCGCAAATGTTTTCTGCTGTTTGGGTATCCAAATGATTTTATTTTCAATTCTACAGTTTAATTTATACTTGATGAGATTTTATTATTTATACGACATTAAACCAATTAACATTCTACAGTGTTTTTTATAGACATTCGTGATTGATATTCAATAGGACGGATGACGAAGCTTAAATGTCAGCAATATTTTTATATACTTTTTATATGAAAAAAATGTAAATAATCCATATATTTAATGAGTATATAGTTCTATAAGATTAACTGTTAATATCACCACAATTTTTTGAATTTTCAAAAATATATTTCTCGGCCTAATCACAATCTTTCCAATGTAGTGTTTATAGCTACCATTTTTGGTGTTTCTCTTGGGTAGTCGTTATAAAGTAATTCTGCATAAATTCGGGAAATGATCGTGATATATGCATTTTCTGACAAGTTGACGTCGATGAAAAAGAAAATTTTGTTTAAGTCTTGTATTTCGTAATCTACTAAGGAAAATTCGTTGCAATCTTAATTTTTCATTTATCACGTCTTCTAATATTTATTAAATATAAAGCTATTTTAAGATGCATTATTTAAGTGGATTCAAATATATTTGCTGTGGAACTATTTAGCCCAATAGCTACTGTACTTTTCCATTAGTTGAGCAATGATTAGGCTGTGTTGTAAATGCATGTTTCACATGTATGTTGTGGTTTTTGAAAACATTTGTTCTGGTTTTCAGACATATTTTTATAAAGTTTGCTTGCATTGAGTGAATTCTATAAATCATTATCACATTTTTCATTGAGTGCACCTCTAAGATATAATCTATAGGGCAAGTTGTTGACCTAAAAATTGGCCCGATGTTTAAACAAAACCAACTGATAGAATTTATTTAAAAAACAAACATTCTCTGGTAAAAAAATGTCTTGAAAAATATATTAATTCATATGAACGCCATGCAAAGGACTTGTTAACATTGCTAATTGAAAATTTATGTTTACAATATCATCTCTACGCAGTTCTCAGAAAATTCTTCTGAGAGAAAATTAAACCGTCTGAAATACTGATTTCGAAGCATTTTGCAATTTTTCATTTTTCGTTGAACATATAAATCATTTTTATAAGTTTGACCTTATTGATTAAAACGTTAGAAATGGATTTTATAACTTTCGTGAGTGGATCCATGTCCAATTAGAAAAATTTACTTTGCAATATTTGAATTTCTTTATCATGTCTTCTTGCATAGTAACCAAGAATAATGAATTTTGGAATCAATGTAAAATTGGAATTCGCTTGAAGAAACTGATTCTAAACGCACATGTTCTTTTTCAACCCTGGATGTATATGATAGGACAATTATCTTTTTCAATTATTTTTAACTATTGCGCAAACTCTAATACGCTCATTTTAAATATCATCCCAAAAATTCATCTAAATTAGAAACAAGCAAGTGCATCGTGTGATTTTTTACTGCCTCTTCGTACCGAATGACGGCGCCCACGCAATTTATCTTTAAATAAACTCAATTTAAAAGCCGGTTACACGAATCAATTGTGATTACCCATTTGCGGTCGGGGGGCTACGCAACAATTCAGACGAGGGATATCTCAGTCGATATCACAGTGACTCACCAATAAGGGTTGGAAGCCCTCTTTGAAAAATTCTTAAAATACTTCTCACTTAGTTTTTATGTAAGCGGATAGTAAAATGGAAGGGCTGCGGTTGGGAATGCTGTATAGTTTGATTGAATCATTATTTTTCCGCATGCAGTTTTCTCTTCAAGTACATTGGTAAATTTCATTATGTCGCGTGATTTTAATTGAACTTTTTTACATTGTTCTTTACAATCTGTGAATGAGTAGCAATGCTTTCAGAAAGATTTAATTAACGCTAAAAATTGTAATTTTTTACCACATAATTTTAATGTTATTCACTAAGTGTGTAAGTTTAAAAGTGAACATTGCAGAAGATTGCGATGAGTTGCTATTTTCCCCTCGCAGCTAAATGTGACAAAATTTGTTCTCGCTAAATACACATTCATAATTGCCAATGCAATTAGTCTTTTTTATAAGAGAATTTAATGCACATCAGGCTCATCAATTTTGAATATAGGTGTGTGAAGTGCTTAAGAGATTAGAATATTTAGGAGGGCATAGGGAAATGGCACCCTTTCGGGCTTCCAACATTGATTTTTTTTCTAAGAATGAAAAATTTTATGAAAAATTAAGAACTAAATTAGTAGAATCCATTTTAAGGACGAATTTTTCAATGTTTTAACAGTTTTTGGAGGGATCTACCATGTAATTGAACACAGAATTTGTCATACCTGAGATTCCCCTATCAGAAATCCGAAATCCCACCATGCGCTCCTGATAGCTACTTTCAAGGGATACAATCACTAAGGCTTGCTAGAATAACATGACACCGATCCATTACAATAGTGTAAAATTAGTAGGCTTGCCAAAATATGAAATACAAATAATTATATTTTTAACTTTGTTATATCGAACACTGAAAATCATTTCTTGAATGTTTCTGCCAATCACCAAAATATATTTTTTAAAGTCCTGATTTACTGTAATGAACATTAACAGTCATAAAGTTTTGTCTATTGGACCTAATGATTATTAAGAACAATGAAACGCATGAATGTAATTGCTCAGGGTATACATGGTATGAATGATGATTTTTTATAATTCTTCTGTGAAATACAAACAATCAAGTAAGCCTACTCATGCTTTCCCGCTGCTGTTTGGTTCGGGGTCTTTTCAGCCTAGCAGTTATTGGTTTCACATAATCGAGTCTTAGTATTTTGAAGTTTAGTCATTTTCGACTAGTGTAACACCATTGCTATTGATCTCCGCTTATGTTCGATATAGTACTCTGTTGAATTTTTCATGTTTTCATCACCTGGCATTGATTTTGGGTAGGTAGTATTTTTTCGCAATCGCGGCTAATAACACTTTGGATGTTTATAAATCAATCTCAATGGAAATTGTATTTTGCTACAAATCATTCCAACTTATCACAATATGCATTAAGTGAGACTGCGATATTTAGCAACGCGTAAGATATTGTTGTCACATTAAGTTTCTGGCTAAATTTATTAGTACTAAAATTATTTTTTTCTTAACTCTACCGTTATTATTCAATCTCGTAAAAAATGAATAGGTTTTGAATAATTTTACAGTTTCAATTCTTTCAATATCGTTGAGTTTGAAGATTCTGAAGAGAGCATTCAATATTGTCTCAACTCCTGTGGGTTTAATTCTAAAGGTTGCATTCATTGCTTTATTCTATATTTCCTTTTAAACGATCTCCATAACTCAGCCTGGACCTTTTTTCATTCCAGTATGGTACAATGTTGGCTAAGGGGTTGGTCTCATACTTTGGTAATATAATTATGTAAGTTTTTTTAGATTGTTTTCCTGTAAGAAGCGAATCCTATTTTCACCATTTTGGGAATTTTGTTGCAGGCGTCGGACAAAGGTCTTTCCGGACCTAAACCGAGAGACTAAATTCCTTACTCTGAATAAATTTTGTTACAGAGAACCTTTGTTTCTCTTGGAATATGCGTTATAGAAATTGCTTTTGGTTTCCATGTGTATGAACTAGAAGTAGTGTTACTGAACTTTTTATCATATCCTTAGTATATGTGAATTACAGTTTCGTTTTTTTGGGAGTAATTTAAGATGTTACTCATGATTGTTGGATTGTTTTTTAATAGTGCGTATTTGAAATTGAAATTTTGTAATTGAATATATCACCAGCTTAAGATGAAGTATATTTGTGAAAATGAGCAAATGCATGCGGTTTACTGTCATATGTTTTGCATGCTGTCTTGAAATGGAGTTGATTTGCTTTTGGTAGGAATGTGACTTCCCCGAAAGGAAACGATTAATTGGCCAGTCGATCGCTTGAATTGTCTCGAATGGATTCCTGGATATTGGTCTTGGTAATTTTTTTTCTCGGAGAACAAATTACATCCCTTTCTCGTTTGCAATGACTGATAGACATACATTAATTCGTGTCTGAATGTTTTAAAACTGTCATTGTTGGAGAAGACTATTGTCAAGAAGCAAAGACATTTTGAGATTTCCTGATTGAAATTCTTCTCATAATACTTGTTTTTCATTCTTTTAATTTAGACATTTTCCTCACGTGTCACTTCTCTCCCCAAATTATTGCTCTTCTAAAAATAAAGACTACTATTCAGCCTAATCGACGTTGACATACTTTGAACACTTATACATAGCTAAGCCTTTAACGTCAACCACTGTTTCCGCCTGATTTCGTATTTCATTAATTTTCTCAATTTCTCATTTTTTCTTTCACCATAAACTTTCAACAAGTTGATTTCTTTTCAAAAATATTTTCGTCTTGCCTTGTTTTAGTCCCTCAGAAATGTAATTGGCCTAATTTACCTTTTCTTTCTAACTTTTGTAATTTTCTTGTTTGCAAAAGTAATTAAAATTTATTAAAATTACAGCATGCTGCAATATTTGTCTACTTGAATTCGCATTAGTTTCCATGATAAAACTTGTTTAATAAAATTCGTGCAATTAATTAACTTCAATAATAATTATTTTTCATATTGAATTTCTAATTGGATGTTACTTCAAAAATACATTCGAACAATTTTTGTTTTTCTCAAAATTTGCTAATTTCTATACATATATAAAACCATTTTGTTTAAAAGAAATGGAACTTAAGCGAGCGTATGCTTAGTTTTCTTTTCGGGCTAAGTGTGCATTAGATGTTCTCCAGTTAACATGATTAGCTAATTTAGCATTTTACTAGTTTGTTAATGGTAATTGTTTCTAATACAGTAAATATTGTAGCGAATGAGTTTTTGGAATTATTGTAAAGTGAGTTTCGAGTAATCACTGATTATAAATCACTCTATGACGTTTGTTTATGCGGTGAATTATCAGAGAATTTAATTTTTAATTAAAAATTCATATTAAGTCGTGAATTCTAATTTTTTACTTATCTAAGATTAGTTGATGTATAATTCATTTCGAAGGGTGTATCGATTGTCGACCGAAATTAGGATATAAAAATAATAATTTATTGTATGACTGACAAGTTTAGAATAAATATTTTTACCTTCACATAAACTGCACTGTACTTCAATTCAAGTGTGTATATTAGTACAATTGACAAAGTTAATACTATTACATTCACTTTTTCACATTGCAATTTTGAATGGATACTAATTTTCTGTGTATGCTAGATTTCACAATTAGCAATGCCTTTTATATTTGTTAATTCCACAATTGTTT
The DNA here is from genome assembly GCA_900660155.1 of Hofstenia miamia. Classification (NCBI taxonomy): domain Eukaryota; kingdom Metazoa; phylum Xenacoelomorpha; order Acoela; family Hofsteniidae; genus Hofstenia; species Hofstenia miamia. The sequence continues at coordinate 657,540 of CABFPE010000056.1, read as the reverse complement.
CACTAAATTTAAAAGGCTTTACTGTTGGCTCTCGCTATGTAAAGTTTTCGCCTCATAAAATGATTCCTAATATTTTCCTTTCACAAGTGTTTGAGAATTGTTGTTACATGTGGTTGTAACATCGTTTAGAACCATTGACCCAGTATCTATATTTATATCTTTTCTTTTGACTCTCATTTGCTGTATTTATATTTCTCACATGATTTTTGAAAAATATGAAATGATTTTTTATTTTTCAATTTGGGAAACTAAATCTCCATCCTAACCCCGGCTTTGTGAAGGAAATTTTATTATTGAAATCTTACGTTTGAAATTAAAACAACTTGTTACACTCTAAGGAAATTTTGTTAAACTTGTTGGATTTTGCAATTCATGGGCATTTTCCGTCATTCAGTATAACAAGATTTTTGATAATCAATTAAGGCGATGTTATACTGACGATTTTTGTCCAAATTTTTGTCAGGATTTTTGTGTGCTACACATTGCGGATTTTTGTTTAAACAAAAATCTGGACAAAAATCTTTAGTATAGCACCCCTTTACATGTATTTTTCAAACATTTCCTCTTTGCCATGGCAATGAAGTGTTGGTAGTTCAGAAACATGCACAAGTATTAATCTTGAATGTGAACGCTAAAAGTAATAATTAGCTTTAGCTTTGGTTGTGTTTGTGGTGTGTGGGTGTATATGTATAACTATGACTCTGTTAATATTTATCTTTATCTCAGTCGCAGTACAACGAGATGCATCCTAACCCCTACCTAGTTCTAGATCTAAATCACAATTCCTCTCACGTTCAAAATCGCTGGCCGTAGCTGTCGGTGTGGGTTAATGTTTATATTTATTTTCCTTTCCACTCCCTAGCAACAAGTAAAATAGAAATAGAATTAGTGTGAATGAAAATTAAATTTCTGTTTCCTACTTAATTTTATTTCTATTACTTTTATGACAGACACAGTATCAATATAAACGAATACGCATTCAACTTACTCCTTCATGTTCTTAGTTATTTTAAATAAATATAAAAAAAAATTCATTTTTATTTATATTATTAATATCAATATATAAATTTTAACTCTATTTTTTATTGTTATTTTTATTTTTAATTTTTAATATTTTGTTATGCTTATTTTCACTCTCATTTTCATTTCAATCGCTATCGCTCATGTTTATGTATGTAGACAAATATCCTGAATCCTATTCGTCATTGTAACTTAAACTTTACTTTTTTCTTTTTTTTACATTATTATTAATTTTAATTATTATTAATAATAATACTTATGATTATGCATCATCTTTATCTTTCTTTGTGCTTATAATAATTATACTTATAATATTTATATACATAAATACAATTTCCATTTTCATCTTTACTTTAATTTTAAATTTATAAAAATTCAAATTCAAAATTTTCAATTACTAACAAGCTTAAGCATTACTTTTGCTTATTATAATTATAAAAGGTTGAGGACCTCCCCCTTTCCTGTTATTTTAATTTAAGGTTGTGTTAGGATGAAGGGTTGTTTTGGTTTCTTTTATTTTAATTTTAATTTTAGTTTTTGATTATCAGTAAAATTCCAATTCAAAGTTAAAGTTTATTTTCATTTAAAATTAAAATTAAAACGAAACCCTGACCCTAACTTTGCCTTAGCCTGATTTTTATATATATATATATGTATTTGTACGTATGTATGTATGTATATATGCATGTATATATATATATATATATATATATATATATAGACTACATGGGAAAAGGGCATATGTCACACCGGACTTATGCCCTTCTCAACAAGTACAGGCGTTCTTCTCCTTGCAATAAATGAGACATATGTCCTTTTTGACAAAACAGTGATACTTGGAAGACACTTTTGATCATAGTCTACATAGTGGCAGCCATAACTGAAAAATCCCAAATTGTGACATATGCCTTTTCCCCATGTGGTCTTCAATATATAATGAGATTTTCTTGGGACCTGTTAAGTGGTATATTCTATCCTGCTATTTGTTCGGCGAGCTATCATTAATCAACTCGAGGGAGTAGGATTGGCAGGTTGTGTAAAACGTTTTTATGATTTCAGCCTTTTTTGATGAATAATTTCGCGCAGATTTAACAAACACAATCAATGTGTAATAAAACACGATTGTGTCAATATTCAACGCTAGATGGTCACATTGAATAGGTGAGATGTCGCGTAGCGTTGCGCAAAACCATAAATCATTTAAAATCCACTGATTAACTGATTGGTTCATAATAAATTATGAATTAATGATCTATAAAAGGAATCGCCAGTCCCGTTATCCTACGCTTTTGCAAAACGCATAGTATTTCACATCATGCGTCAATCAAACTACAATCCATTACGTTTTCATTGTGGAAATTTCTCTTTTATTTGCAGCTATGCACGTTTCCTCAGCATTTATGACTGAGGGAGTCTGTCTGCCAACCCACTAAGATAATTATATTTTTCAACTAATTGTTTCCTTTTATCTCAATAAATACAACACTTACCAACATTGCTGTCTATTGACAATGATGTTTACAACTATGCCGCAATAACCCTAATAGTTTGTGTTATCCGTAATTTAGGATTAAATATTTCTTACTTTTAAAAATTAATGCACTGACAGGTACGGATCCAGAAATATTTTTAGGGCCTAAGGTAATATACAATGCATAATTGGAAACTAAAGAATTTCTATATGTAATTTTTTATTGCACTATTTTATTGATTTTGTCTCATTTTGGAGGAGGCACTCGACCCCCTCTGTATCTACCCTTGTGCAGTGCGCGTTAATATTCAATTTGCTTTCTGTTTCCTAAGTATTGTCTTTAAGTTTTGAGGCTTCCCGTAATAAATTGAAATTAATATAAAATCGTGTTTGACTGTTATCAGATTGAATGTAGTTAAACACAATCATAAATAAAATATTGCAATTGTTGCGAAGTAACCATTTCCCCGCCTCCCGCCGCAGAATCTGATCCAAATAATTCACTCGGAGACTCGTCATCTCTTAACTTTCTCGCTTACATTTTAATACTGTCTTTATTATTTAACCGTTTACTCCCTCTCTATTTTATACCTACCAGTCTAGGTCCTAAGAAATCCAAGTAATTTATTCAACACCATCAAGTCTATTGTTTCACTTTTGATAGTTAACATTGTTTGAATACTTCTGTAATTTCATGAAATAGACGAAATGATATTCTAATTGTTTGTATTCATATAGATTGGGTATCTCGAATTGCACTTTATGCATGTAAGACCTGCCAATTCTTACGATTCTGTATGGAAATAGTTTCCCCAAGAACGTTATTCAATTTCAGAAATAGGCAATTTAGTGATCCGTGGGTCAGTTTAAAAATATATGTCGATCTACTACATTGAGTGTTTTTCGAGCTGTGCTCGAACGCAAGGTTCTTTCAAAGTGACAACTCCAAATAAAAATTCCGATGGACATATTTATGACAGCAAGCTTTTCCTAAACAATACAATTTCAGATTCATTTTTAGAGCCATATCACTTATTTCATATATATTGGACAATATTTTTATATTGAGTGATTCTTTATCATTTGCATCTAGTTTTTGGCGCTCATGCCCCTTGGTTTTCCCGAAAATACGGTATATTTTTATTAAAGAAGTTAAGCAAAATTTCAAGTACCGATATCTAGGATTTTTCTATCGGAATTTCAATATAGAGCGCTAAGCATTTTTTCAAATGTCAATTCAGATGTTTTTTAAAATTTTCTAATTTGTTTTTGACATTACCTGAAGAAGAGATGATATAATCATGCAGGTTTAAAGATTGTTTACTATTTTTATTGTTATGCATCAATGAAAATCAGTGGTTTTTCGTAGGATTCAAATGTCATTAAACAGCATGGCAGTGGCCTTTGTCTACAACCTAGTGTTGTTAATATTGATAATAACAGGAAAATATTTTAGGAAAAATCCACCGATCAGTTTAGCTGCAGTTCAATTGTCTCCATATTCTCTAGCGATGCGAACGAGTCAGATAAATTCAGCCTTACTGTCGCCCGCACCGTCCAGTCTCCTTACTCGACCACACACAGTTTCTTCTTTGGCAACATCATCTAATCAGTCAGTCTCGTCCATCTCGTCTCTCGGATCTTCACCTGACTATCAGAAGAATGGGGATGTCCGGAAGCCATACGTGAAAAAGCCTCTCAACGCGTTCATGCTTTTCATGCGAGAGAATCGTGAGAAGGTCATTCAGGAAAGCACTCTCAAAGAATCTGCGGCCATTAATCAGATTCTTGGTCGAAAGGTACTGTCTTAATATCTCTTGTGAAACTATTTTTACTAATCGAAGTAGGTATTGGCCATGGCATCTTCTATAAATATTTCACGTTTTGAAAACATAATACATATTTTCTTCCGCATTATAGAAAACTAGTATTGTTACAATTTAATAGACCATATGAAGATGCTGACATATTGGCTGTCCAGACTGTTACGTAATTCATGTCACTAAGCGTCTCATTTTTTCGCCATTATTTATTCGATGCTGTGTGATTTTAAGAATACTTTCTTGAAGAATAGTGTTTAAAATATGCAGTGTCTTGTATACGAACGTGACCACTGTTTTGCTTATTGGAGAAAATTATTAATATAACAGTTTACTTAGCATTTACATTATCTGAGAGATCAATCATAAACATTTCATTATAAACTCAGCAAATGTGATTTATACCTATCACTTATTTTCTCTCTTAATTTAATTAACACTGTTCTTCATTCTACGTAAATGCAATTTTAAATTTTCCGTGTGTGTCAGTAGTATGTCGATAGGGAGTCAGATGCCCTTATGTAATAGAGTTGTACATTTTTTGGAAAAAAAGTACAACAGTAATCAATGGAGAAAATTTAACTGAAATCGCTGCAAAAGGGGTTTTGTATGGCTTAGCTGATTTAGTTGAAATTCGGTTTTATTTTATATGCATATCAAGGGCTTCTAAGGATTCAACCAGGTTAAAACAAATCCGAATTAGCAGCGGAAAGGTTCTTGTTTATCAATTTTGTTTTTTCTCATTGGTCTCGTTTATCTACGTGATTTTTAGACTGAGTGGTCGTTATTCAGTGTTTACTGCCTGTTGGTTTAACGCACTTATATGAAAGTGCGTTTCTGTAATGTTACTTTATGATTTATTTAACATAACGTTTCCAAACCACTCCTATGGATGTCATGATATTTTCATGATTTGGCTTCGTTAATTTTGAAATGTCAAGTTTTTCTAAGAGTGAAACAATATATTATGAACCATTAAACTTAAACTTCCTGGCGTTTTTTGAAATGGCCAAATCGTTATCACTACATTTTTAACAATTTTTGCCAAAACTATTAGAAAATTTGGAAATCTTTGTATGTTGACAAGTGTATTAGTGGTTGTGACCAAAGATAATGGTGATTATTTGAGGTAAAGAATATTGCTGTTCTTGTACTAATTTCTCTGATCAACAAAAACATGTGTTTTCCAACAGTTTTAGATTCCTATGTTTTTTTATAATGAAAGCCGAATTGTAAAAGTCTGTGAAAAGTTATCATTAAGTCTGCTAGGACTGCTCTGTATAATGGTTGTGTCATTAAAATCATTTAGGAAGCCATGGGGACTACTGTGATTACAACATTGTTATGCAATAAAAAACTGGAAGATAGATAAATTGTGTATAAAATTGTGCATAATGACGTAGGTTTTGCACTGAATTTGTCAAATTTACGTGTGCAAGCCACAGGAATCATTCAGAAATTTGAACAATTTCTAGGAAATGGAAGCCCGCCCCTGGGTTCCTTGTAGCGCAATGCCAGAGGCCATGTTATGTAATGAGTAATGGGTAATCAGAAAGAAGTCTGTAACAACTTTTTGCGTAGCTCAATTAGGCTTAAGAGCTTGTTAGCAGCGTGCTGATGAATGCGCTGTCATTGCAGATCAAACTTGAATAGGAGCGGTTTTCTTCATTGTCACTTTCAATTTCGGTCTATTTGCGTGCGAAGTATACAATTTTGCCGAGTATAAATTTACCGTAGGCACCTCCCATTTAATAGCTAAATTTAGAAAATTCATTGCTTACATTACCTTTGAGTTAGTTGACTGAGAGCATTTCTATTTTCTACCTCACCAACACTAATGCCTAATTGTAAAGCTGAACAAATCGATTTGCCTCGTTTCTCTCCACTTGTGGCTGGAGTGCAGGCTAACAATTCTATTAATTTGCTGATTCTCCGTCATGCTCTATTTATTGTACGCCATTCTTATGCAACCACTTTTAGAATCTTTTTAATCGCCACCCCTCATCACTTTTCCACAATGAGATTGTGCTCCCTTGTATTTATTCTTTAATATTTAAATCTCCCCTTTTCACCATTTTCCCGATGTGCTTCATTTTCTTCAATCTTAACCTATAACATGGGGCAAAAAATGTTGTATTTTAAATCAGCTACCATTGACATCGTTGGGGATTTCTTATTTTTAAATAAACCTATTCAGTCAAACTTAAGATAGATCAATTACTTATTAAGAATTTGCATGGTGAGAAATTAAATTTTAGAATTATGCTTTTCCGATAGACTGGAACTATCTTTCAATTCTCACTTTTTCTATTGGCATTTATTTTTAATTCCTACTTAGTAAGAGTACATAATGTGTGCCTCCACTGTTCCCCTTAATTGCATTCTGATAGACAAGTGTTATGCTATATTTGTTCTTATCAGATTTGCGATTTCCACATTCTCAAGGACAATACTTTCTTTTTACGATAATTTAGCAGATACCTGCGTCAAACATCAATCTTAATAATTAGCTACAAAATATTTTTGTTGAAATCCTTTCTAAATTTAGAGTTTTATTTGTTTAATGGGAGTAATATTTTCTCCAAGTGTGTCAACACTCCTAACACCCTGGAGACGCGTTTTTTACTCGATCGAAGTCGTTCACGCCAATGACTTCCCCTTTTTAGGGGTTGAACACACATTGTCTTGTTAGTTATTTATCTGTAAAATTGATGCATGTCGGATATATAACAATTCAAATGGTGCCAATTGAAAAGTTATTTGTGCATTCCCATGTTTGCCTTCCATGACATCAATGCCCTTTAATTGCTTGAAATTTGTTAAATTGTAAGTGAAGTTTAATATTGTAGGTAATATTTCTAAACCACTCTGTTTTGGGCAATATCTCATTGTAACTGAGTTACTAATTCAAGTTCACAGATTTTACTAAAGGAAATATTTATATATTTTGTGTATGTGTTCCAAAACTTTTAGTGCACGCTTTACTCTTCAGTCATTGTTAGCAGCCCTGTGTACTGACTGGTTTTTGACATCTCATACGAAGCGCAAATTAACATTTCCTGGAGAGCCGCTGTATTAAATTATCAATAGTATGCTAACATTTCCGTAACAACATCCTAAATAATGACTGTTTCGCAATTTATTTGCATATAAAATAATCAACGAAACTCATTTTTTGCATCTTTACCAATTTATGCCCCATATTTACATTCCTTTTAACAGGCGTTTGTAATAGAATCCACTGAAAATAAACATTTGCGTAAGGTTGATTTCAGTAGATTTTATTTTCTAGACATGCATTTAATAATTTAGGTAAGAAGCAATCAGCGATTTTTTCCCTGATATGTTTTCAAAATATTGAATTATATTTAAGTGATTATAAATTAGTTCCCCAAGAGTGTGAGCGAATTTTCTTACAGTTTTGGTTGTAGGTTGCAAAAACACTTGCAAATGAGGTCTAGGTAAGCAGCATCATTAGATTCCTATTTGAGTTGTTTGGTAACCTTTCTAGATTATATATATATATATATATATATATATTGTGAAATGTAGATATTGACACTTCAGTAATTTTTTGCGAGCATTTTACATGAATATATTGCATTAATGTATATATCCCCAAGTTTTGATTTATATATCTAATTCAATTAGCATAGCTGTTTCTATTGATTTCCAAGATTGTTCAAGTCATAAATATTCTCTAGTTTGAGTGATTATGCTGTGCAAAAATTATGAATATAATATTGTGATGTTTTTACCGACATTTATATTTTTTGTAGTTTTTCTCATTTTGAATAAAAAATTATTTATGTACTTCTTGCTCTTATGAAACGATATATATATATATATATATTTCCAGGAAATATTTACTGGCCCCCAGTACACTTTCTGGCGCTGGGTATATGGGTTTTTGAAAAAGTCCAAGTTCGGGCCCAATTTTTGTACATAATTCATATGGGGTCCTTATTACCAGATTCTATCAAAAAAATTTGGGTAATGTTTTTAGGCCTCACATGGTCATCTGGCGCTGGGTACAAAACGAAAAAAAACCATATACCCAGCGCCAGTATATATATATATATATATATATATATATATATATATATATATATATATATATATGTGCGTGTTTGTGTGTTTTCTCCAGAATGATGATGATTTCCAAACTTGGGGGATAAGCTATGAATATCGATCAATGATTTCAGTGTCTCTTGAGCATCTGAACATCCCTATAAATATTGGTAAACCTAAAACTGCAAAATTGGTTTTCGAATATCGATGTATTCGAAATAGCTTTTCACAATGGATGCAATAAAAGCCCGGGTTGTGAAAAGCTGTAGAAAGCACGAAAACTTTAATAACAATTGAAGAGTTGACAAGTGTAACGGAATAGCCTAGTGGTAGCGTTAACTCACTCATCCTTGGTTGAGATTAGTCACCCATTGTTTAAACCTGGGAAAATGTTTTATGACTGTTGTATAATTTTGTCAGACGTTAATTTTAAAGAATTTGTTGGTAATGCACTTTTTGTTAAAATTTCGAGTAATCGGGTTAATCCGAATTCGTTTAATCGATTTCACCACTTCATTTATTTTCAATAACGCAAAAATTGTCTGATGATGTCAGCAAGGAATGTTAGCCAATGAGCAATCGATACAATTGTTACAGCAATTATCCACCAAAATCTACCTACAGACAATTACTCTGTGACATAGAAATAAAATGGGCTTTAGCTTCTAGTTAGCCTCCCTCCGCAAAATGTCAGTCAAAGTAGTTAAATTCTTTTACAATAACGGAAACTCCAATTTAATCTCTCTATTTATTGTTTTGAGCTGAGGTGAGTAATTGTCCTAGCAAATATTTTGATCTGCTACTTTAGACTAATTTCTAACATCTATCGCATGTGTATAGAAATGGGTTTACTATTTAAGTCAGTATTTTAATACATTTGAATGAATAAATGAGGTTGATGCCCTTTTTGAATTAGAAATGAGTAGAAAAGAAAATTGTGCAAAAAGGTGTGCAGCCTTCAGAATTATGGATTGGTTTGGATGTCAAAAAATTCATCGACCTACCACATGTTTAATTGAATTTCTTTCTAAAAACGTGTGCAATTTAAGTTTTCATCGTGATTTAGTTTTAATTATGTTAAGGTTTTAAAAAAATTGTTGCATCTCACTGTAATTGCCTAATTTTCTGTTTTCGAAATTCCATTTTAAATACTTGGAGGTTGCTTTTACCCATTGAGTCATTTCTTTGAAATTGAGTTTAACTTTTCCGATGTTGTTAGTCAATTCGTCTTTTTCTGAATCAATAAATTTTAAATCAATATCCTTGCTATTTGCATGAATGACGAAAAATTGTAGGCAATGGTTTTCATTTATCTAGAATCATTCAATGCGCAATNATTAGACATTCAAATTCACTATTTTTTTATATATGATCTTTAATGTGTTAGGAGCTATCACAAAATTAATATAATTGCGGTAATTTCGCATAATACCTTAGTACTCGTTAAATGTAGGTAATGTCATTAAACAAGTTTATACATCGTTTATACTTCGTTTTCATCCTTTTTAACAAAGTTACCAGGAAAAACTAGGATGCGGATTAAAAATTTCACTACGAAATTTAAGGCATCACAATTAGACATTGATTTTGACTTTCAGTTAAATATCTAGTAAGATATTGAACTGTTGAGCGGCACTCTTAGGAAAAATTGTAGCGCTCTTGGTATTGGAAGATCTTAAAGTTACTAAATTAAATGTACAGTTGAAAAAGGAAATCTTAACTTTAATGGATGTGGATGTGTGCTCAAAGTTGCTACAGTATGATCTGAAATTCAGATACAATGTTAATTCGCTTCGAACCATTAATATTGTAAATAAATATACAAGTGCAATTCGAAACTTCGTCCATTTTTTTCACTATTATCAACATTGTTCAATTAAGTTTGATCTGCTCTTTATCTTTAGACCTGAAATATTATGTAGTTCATATCTTGTTTAGAAGATTGTTGACGGTAGTCTAACTCTAAATATATTCCTAATTATCAATTTTTTCATTTCGATATATCAATAGTAATGAGAAATTAAGACACTAGTTTGATTTGTTGTCCTGCTTTGATCATATGTGCTTTTCTGATTTTTATTTTAATTAAATTTGTGGTTGATTTCTTGAATAAAATCAATGCAGATTTGCATTTGCGGTATCAATGGTGACATGGCTTAACTACAAGATACATTAGTTTAAAGTCAAATAATTAGTGTTTACCAATGCGATGAAATTGTCCAGCATCAACCTGGCTGAATGAGTTAAATTTTTGAAAAAAACTTTTTAATTTGCATTTTCATGTGGAAGCGTTTCTCGTATTATCACTGCAGTGTAATTGTTCCAAATAACAAATGATTGTATTCATCTCAATAATGGTTTCTTTGGGGTTTGCTTTAATTTACTTAACTTGAATTTTAGAAAAGTATTGCTTTCATAAAGCTTGTCGTGGGAAAACAGAGCTTTACAACCATTATCAATGTTCATTAGTGCAAACAAAGGCCTTTCAGAGTACCTGTAGGAAGCTCTTCTGTACTTTTCTTTACCTTTCATTATACTGCATTACAATAACCAATATTCTAAATTACAATTTCCCTGATTCACAGTGATGCATTAGAGCACATGATGTAGTCTATGCAATAAATCGCTTTTACTTATTTAAGCATGAATGTGAGGTCTTCGTGTTAACATATATCATTTTTACTTGAATTTTACACTAGCGAATCTGGTATTTAAACTATAAACGATTGTTTATTCAAAGTATATTACCATTATTTTTACATTTGTTTTCCAGTATTATATCAAATCATGGCGTAAATTTAACCAGGACAAAGAATTCATGCCATAATTATTCTTGCCATCTCACTAAAAACTGCGTCTTCACGGAGTGTTCGAACTGAAATGTTTTTACACTTTTCCTTAATTCATAATCTACGTGTATTTTTAGAATGTTTTATTTAAGATGATCATCATTGATTCTAAGTACTTAGGATCCCATTAAGTGAGAAGGAAATTGTAAAGTACGAGCTAGCAATTCAATTCTTTCCAATTAATGCATTTGCCTCAGCCGTCAATTTGAAATTGAAAGGCTATTTTTGTTGGAAGTAATCATCATTAAAAAGTCCTTTCAGCGGTTAATTTTTCGGTAGCTGTTGACTGCTTGATACATGTCAATTGTATGTCACGAGCTTAATTGCCAACTGTAGGGTATTTATGCGGAACAACACATCGTAATGGATATTTTGCTGGGAAATTAAAAATCAAGTAATTCTATCATTAATTATTTAAAATTCTATTTAATGTCACTTAATTGGAGATAATAGCCTAAAAACTATAATGCTGACATACATCTCTCAACGTCGTGTTGTTGGACACCATGTCTCAGACTGCTAATTTCTTTCTATTTATGTCATTTAATTAGAAAATATAAACTTTCTCTAAAATTCATTTCCACTAAATATATTCCTTAACAATTCATTCTCATTGTATTAAGATTTTGATTGGTCAAATTTAGGTCTTTTTTAATACCATGGCAATTTTTGTTAGTGAGGTGAAAGTGATAAACGTTAATGACTTGATGTATTGATTTTGTACTTGTTTTTTGAAAAACTACACACCAATCTGTTTTGTATAGTAATTGCTTAGGATTTCGTTGCTTCCCTTGACATTTATCGCATTATTGTAATTAATTGCATTTATGTGATAGCTTTGTAATTGATCGATGGAACAAACATTTAATTTTATTCTTATTTTTTAAATATTTCCATCCTCTTATAATAATGCAGTATTCCTGTTTGTATTTTCGATTTTAATACAGCGAGTATCATTTTACTGTATGAATTGGTGTCGACATTTAACGTATTGTAAATTGATTTTGTGTTTTGATGATATTAAACATTCTGATTAAGTCCTGTTAACATTTCATTGCTATTTGAGGCATTAGTTACATCTTCAGTCCTTAATTGTTTGCCCGTGTTGAGGCACAAAGTCAGAGGTGAAGTTCAGCTTTCCTAACAATACTGTAATTTTATATGAATCTCATACAATATGACCCAAATAAAACAGAATCCTTAAAATTGTTCCGAAAACTTCCTTGCACTTCTTTGTATGAATTGATAGAAAAATAGACTTCTACACAAAGTGCTTCTTTTCATTGTTCAAACCATGGTAGAAAATAATGTATTCTTGCAATATTACAACATTTATGTGCTGCATTATTCTCGATGTGTTCAAGTTTTTATAGGCAAATCGAAAAATAAATTTTGCATGCTCCATCTTAAGTAATCATTTGAATTCAGCAGGTCAACAGTTCATTAACTATTTCGTTTTTGATATGAACATACACTTCAATTTTTGTACTTAAGCCTTTCGTCAGTTTTATAACCACAAACAAAATAATCTTAATTTCTAACTATTTTTTATAAAACTTTCGCTGATTAGAAATGCATCTCCTTGTCAAGTTTATATTTTAAGCTAGTTACCGCCTACGCTATTTTCAAGTAATTCGAAATACAATTTATAGCCAATTTCGTAATTTTGGAATGTTTTTTAATACAAGCAATTGATGCTTTTTCCGTAATACGTATATGACGTGCACCCTAATGCCATTAACAATGTAGAATTGTTTAATTTCCATTTTAACATAAACAGTAAAAGATAAGTCCTTTAATATCTGAGGTACTGGTATTGTCTTTAACATTTATATTGTTTGTTTATTGCATTTTTTATGAAATTTCATTATGGAAGAAAGTATTTGGAAAAACAAAGAAATTCACTAATTAATTACATTGAGACATGACGTACTTAATATACGGCCGGACTCTCCGCAGTATTATACTGAAATAGGAAGCGAGATTATCAAAGGTGTAGGCAACATAAACCTCATTAAATTTTTTGTGTTAGTATTTATTTTCAGCAATACATTATACGAAATTTAGATTGTTTTCTATCATAGTAAACAATAAAGAGTTGATTTTCAATCCCCTCCTACTTTTTTCAGATCCAAAATATAGTGACTTTTCAAAAATGTTGATTCACATTCCTCATGCTCATTCAGAACGTGATTTTGTGGATCCTGGTAGACGAGTGGAATATGTTGAAGTATTGAGATAGAAACATTTGTTTAAAAGCGATTTGTCTAACGCTTACCTAGCTAGTTCATTTAATTCTCTTAGTTATCGGTGAACCTCACAAAGTATTAGTTTAAAAATCAATCTCTCTTTTAATTAAAACTATAACTTTTAGTGGCATCAACTTGAACGTAGTGAGCAGGAGAAATATTACGAAATGGCGCGGAAAGAGCGTCAAGTTCACATGTCACGTTTTCCAGACTGGACTGCCAGAGATAACTATGCCAACGGCAAGAAAAAGAAACGCAAACGCGTCGCCAATAAAGAAACCTTTGACTCAGGTATTTTTCTCTAATTTAACATCATCTATTTTTGTAATTGAAAACCGTGTTTTTTCTATTAACGATTCATTTTTTTGGATTACCGTGCTGACAACAGCTGTAATTATAAGAGTTTCTAATGCCCATGTAAATAGCTTTCTCTAATAGACAGCTATAAATAATCAGGAATAATTCCACTGTCTATAGTTCTTTCACTTTTGCATAATATCATTTTGCAATTTTCCCTTAACAGCTTTTTTATCCCTACGACATTTATACTCGAAATATTTTGTTAATTCTGTTTTTAAGCTATTTGAAACTTATATTTTTAAGACTATAGCAAACTTTTATTAAATTTTATCAGTAGAAATCCTAAGAAGTTCTTCTTTTGGGCATTATATGTCGCTAAGTAAACTATTTACACCATGTCATTTACACTATTGATTTTAGGTTGAAATTTGTTATTTATTAAGCTATATCATACACTGGCTTTTATTTAATAATATATAAAGTGAGTTATCAGTGAATGTTGCTATTTTATAACTCTTATAACAATGTACATGTATAAGGTTATTTAAAGAACGAATTATATTGGTTATGAAGAAGGGAATGAACATCGTTTGTGAAGTTAGAAAAATGTGCAAGATTTTAAAAATTGATGAATAGTGTAAATAGATGAAGTTGCCCTACGCGATAGAATTCACTATGAGCAAAATGACTTGCTAGTGGAATAGAACTGAAGATTGAAAGTTCAAATTTAAATTATCGTAATAAATACAATAAGTATCTGCAGTTCAAATATGAGCTTTTTATCTCTAAGAGCAGCTGCCGCATTGGATAAGCCCGCCGAAACTGATGCAGAATAATGTTATGTACGGACATTTAAAATTGTTGGTGGGCCCTAAAAGGATTGGATCGGCAAACTCTCCTCTGCAAAGCCATGCAAGATGCCTCGTGCTTTTTAAAGCTTCCTCTATTTTGAAACTTTCTATTAACACAAACGTGTGCACTAAAGCATTATAGGAAAATAGGATAAACGCACTGATACAACACTTGAAATAAATGGATTCCACAATATTAAGCACTACTAGCTACCAAGTTTATATTACAATATATACATGAAAGTCGGTTAAACATTTTTTTATTACACTGCGTTGAATTGTGCCTTGCACATGTGCTCAGCCACATTACCGCACCCACTCCCACCCCAAGGGAATTGTTGTGCCAACAACGGTTCTGATAACCGACAATAAAATTGTGAAAAATGCAGTGGTTAGTTAATGTGTAAATCTTGTATTTAAATGAAATACGTTCACAGAGCACATATGTTGAAGGCGTCAAAGGAAGGTAATGTAGCTGAAACCATGAAACAATAAGACATTCAAACTACTAAATATTTTCATTAACTAAAGCCACACACAATAATAAACCTTAAAAGAGCAGAAGATAATGCCGAAGCTCTCTCAAAAATGGGCTTTTAATGCCTACTAAATGAAAGCGATTTGTGAGATTCAGTCAACTTCACTTAATCGGAAATATTTTATTGAAATATTTCTATAAATTGGGATGGATGACTTCGGTTCAGGCCCGGCTTTAGGATTTTTGAAAGAGGAGGGCACATTCCTTTTATTGTGTTGAGGAGATTTATAAATAACAAGTAATTTAAACCTCTAAATTCTAATTAGAAGATTGTATGCATTGCTAACTTTAAAGTTTGGGATGTTTCTTTTATAAACATCAATATGAAAAATATTTGAAATGCATAGAAATGATGTTTTGTAAAAATGGGAAATTCCTCAATAAGGCGAGAGCACCGGATCACCTGGTGCCTCCCTCTAAAGCCGCGGCTACTTTGATTGAACTGAAATTAAAGTATTTGCTAGATTTTTATTGTTGAAATAGAGGTTTTAGATTTTCCATGAATGTTTGAGGTTAAAATGTTGCTGTATTTTCGTTTTTTACGTAATTACTTTTCAATTTTTTCTGAGCCAGTGTTGAACCATTTTCTCTTGCTGGTTTCATTTCTATTTAATTTTACAGATGAATGAAGGTGATTATATATAATTACGCCGTTTTAATTACTCGGAAATTTCTCGCATTAATGGCCAAGGTTCTTCTTAGCTATTTCTAATTGGTGTTTTTTTAGCTGCTTTAACAATATTTTTGGAAAAGCTATATTTACCCAATTACTAAAAGGGGAGTGTTTAAAGTATTACATTTCTCCCAAACAATTTTATTGAAGTTTTAATAAAATTTTAACAAATGTTTAAAATTCATAGATCAATTAAAAATGAATTTGTTAATATTAAGGTATTAATTTTTTAATGGAAGCTGATGGAGTCATTTTACGGGTATATGCAGCTGTCTTTAAATCTCGCAGTGTTTCCTTCAAAATTTTACTGAAATCTAATTCTGTATGATAATCTACAGGCATACTCTTCAGGCGAAAGCTTGTAAAATTGTATTTATTTTCAATAATTTCTTGGATTAAAAGTTTTATTTCCTCCACACAGTTCTTTCATTCTTTCTTGTTTCTAAGCAACTCTTAATAATGTAAATATTAGGGGCGTAGTTTGAGTTAGTACAAAGGGGTGGTTTGTATTTAACTTGAAAGCGGTTGTAATAAGCATTATATTAAATATACACATTGCATACTTGCTTATTTCTTATTTATCGATATATAATGAAAGTATAAATAATACATTCATTTGTACATTTTTTTCTAATAAGTTCCAACGAATGGCAACAGGCTACGTCTGTGTTAGTATACAACAAAGAGTATTATCATTTGTATGCGAACCGTGCGCCATTTACCCAGGTGCTTGCTGTTATCAAACCATAGTTAGTTGATTGTGTGTAGGCAACAATCTTTAGTTTATTTTATTGAAGAAGAGTGTTTGTGTATAAGAGACAGGTTCTGTTTAAATGCACCAGAGCATGTCAATTATGTGTCAATGTCCTATCTGTGATATAATACATTTATTTAACAATACTTTAACTCATTCAATCGCATTCTAAACAAACATTCTGCAGTATTCACATCTAATGGCTTTTAATTTCATCCGCTATTCGATTGTTTTCTAACAAATCCCATTTCAATGCGCTTGCTATTTGCTTTTGTTTTCTGTTAGTCTAGAAAAGAGTGCGATATACTAACTTACAGAAGCGTGCATGAATTTAAATGAAGCGCATTTTGTTCAGATACCTGCAAAATTTTGATTTCGTATCTTCCAATTAGTGTAGATTTCTACTTTCATTTCTCTCCAGCAAATATCGGTAGAGGTCAAAGATCAACACCGTCTAAATGAGCTCCTATGGACAAAAATCAACACCTGAAGGCTGAGCGTCGGAAAAGTATTTAATAGTGGAACTTCACCTAGTTAGAATACTACTATATAGCTGAAGAATCAATAGTAACGATCAAGGTTTAAGAATGGATATTTTTAAGATATTGAGTTTATATTCATAAAGTTTTTTTCATCGCTTGTTCACATTTAATGAGTATTTATTCTATGCCAAATTTTTATCTAAGCCATATTTCCGTTGAAGATTTTTAATAATGTTCTGTGATGTAATATTTCAAGTAAAAAGGTGTATATCCTCAAAATTTTTAATTTTTAAACCCTGGTAGCTTGCTATATGTAGTTTTCTATTGATTCTTCAGCTATATATATATATATATATATATATATATAT
>CABFPE010000056.1:589113-636147 GCA_900660155.1 Hofstenia miamia | reverse complement strand
CCATAGCCTCCACGGCAGGTGGCGCTACTGAAACCGATGCTGTATGCTGCTGCTGATGTTGCTGCAATTGTTGTTGCAATTGTTGTTGTTGTGGTGAAGGTATATGCTCTTCAGGGCTACTTTCTTCCTCATCTTCATCTCCGGGCTCTCGAAACATTATGCATTTCTTTTTTCTTCTAAAGAAAAATGAATAAAAATCAATAGAGAATGCTACGAATTCAGGTGAATAAATAAAGAAAATGTCCTTCAAAATTCATTTAAAGTTTGAAAATCTGTATTTTTAACTGCAAAGAAAGTTTTTAAGTTTGGGTACACACACACTGTGAAATAAAAAGCAAACTTATTTATTAAAAGTCAGAACCACTCAAATTTAAACCTCTACGCATTATGGATGAATGTGCACTTCAAGCAAGGCGGGCGCTTGATTTTAAATTAGAAGCATGCTGCAACATTAAATAAGTGTTGAAAATCGAAATTTTCTACTGAAAACATGAAAAATTGCCGTTATGAGAGTATTATAATGAATTTCACAATTTTGCATGAATTCGGATTCAGATCATAAAATTTTTGATACAATTTAAATCATGCAATTAACATGTTATTGAGATGGTTTTAGAAAAACCCATTGCCTGAATGCTGCCATTAATTCTACAAACTGCAGTTTGTGTAACGGCTTAAATTAGCACCTACTTGAACATCATAATATTGCATTAACCAACACTTGGAGTGAGCATTGGAGCTAAAAGGCTTAAAATAAAAAAACAGCAATTTACGCAAAACTTTAAAATAGGCTTCAACGCAAATCTTTGATGCAGCATTAACACTACTAAAAATACAAAGAAAAGCCCGTACACTTTTCAAAAAATAGCAGAATTTGATACATGCGAAGTTGGTTCTAAACTAATTAATAAATTAGGGTAAAATAATAAAAATATCAATTTTAAAATGAAATTCTTTCAACCTTCGATTACATTCACTCGAAAGCAGAGCAAAGTAGAAGATATTTAAAAAAAAACGAGGATTGACAATAAATTCAAACATCAGAAGTTTTCGATTAACAGCTTCTGCAATTTTATCTGCTAGGAATATCGAGTTGCTGGAAATTAATAGTTGTTGGTAATACAATGAGGAAAAGTTTAGAAAATACTGGATTAAAGTTCATAGCGTAGACGTAAATGTCAAGCAGCAGTTAAACGTTTCGCAATTTGAAAATTTCAATTTAGCATTTTAAAGTTCTTAACAATTAGGAGGGATGTTCATCTCGATCTCCTACTCTATGGTGTGCATTAGCAATCGAACGAAGTTTAACACTGTTAAACAAAAATTCAGTTGTTTATTTGCATGTAGATAAGGTTATAATCAATGTCTTTCTAGGCTCATGAAAATTTGATAAGTTTCACGACATAGATGCGGCCGTCAATTAATTGCCCCAATTACAATAAATTGCGTTTTCATAAAAGCCATTAAAAACTATCAATGCTAAAAATTGGATGATATAGTTAGTTCTAAAAAAATATTCGAAAAAGACATCATGTTTTTATTAGTTTTCAAACAAAGCTTTCACAAAACAATTGGTATTAGAAATTGCTAAAAAAAAACGACATTCATGGATGTTTTAAATAAAACTTTCCTTTAAATTGAACTCAATTAATTGAAATAGAAGGCTTAGATGCACGAATCTGAAACAAATTCAAATTAATAAGCTGACTTGAATCATCTGTATTCAAACAGTTTAAATTAAATCTTATAAACTGCAGTTGCATTTCTTGAAAGTAAAAAATAACTTACACATCAGGAAGAGTTTAGTTAAACAGGGCTTATAAATTATGTATTGAGATCCATAACTCAATAAATTCCTTTCTGCATGAATGTTACATTTATTCCAAAATGAGTTTATTCAATTTCAGAAAGTGATTGAAGCCGATTACAAAATACTTATACGTGAGTGAGGCTCTTGCTGAGATGAACTTAACTGTGAAATTCGCTCAAACCCGCTTAAATACCATTTCTGACAAATAAACAAAAATGAGAAATTTCAAAAAGTGGTAAAATGATGAAATTTAGATATAAACTATTATTATAATATTTTTGAATCATGAAATATTTTTGGGAATAGAAGTGGATTTATATAAATAATTGGAAGTTTATACAACGTATATGCTAGAAACAGCATATATTGAGGATGCGTGGGTGTCTAAATTTGAAGTGAATTGGAATATTAAATATTCGATACTTTGAGTGTGAAAAACCAACATTTTGCGGTTGAAACGCAATTGAGCTAAAGCAGGCACTTATCATTTTTGAAAACATCATTTTTATCATGGCTGCATTGTAAATGACAACAATGCACCATACGCGTTGAAAATGTACGAAATTCGACTGTTGTTGATAAAAGGTGTTAATTATTAAGTAGATTCGATTATAAACCATTGAAAAAGAGTCTCGATTGAAAGTGAGTCAGCGCATGCGAGCTAAGTGCTTATCAGACATAAATCACACTTGACCGAGTAATAAATAGTTTAGAAAATCTTCACATTCAAATGTACGTCACACGCTATAAAAGCAATTTGTGTGATTAACCAGTGACTTCATATAGTGACTTTTATACCAACAAATAGCACACATTGCTTTTAAAACAGAAATTGCAAAATACTTCTAAACTGCTTTTAGAATCGACCTCTATTGGAAACAAATCATTGGAACATTGAAGTTAGTCAAAACAATAATTATTCAAGGAGAATCGTAAAGCAACCAATGAACATGACATTAAAAAAGGTCGACGGGCACTCAAATATTTCTCTCCATCCGTCAAAATTCACTAAGATAGATAAGATCGTTACTGCGACAAAAAATGAAAAAAACTTTGTTATAAACACAAAAAGTGGTAATTGAATTCATAAGTATGCGTCGAGCATATTTCCAGGAAATCTCGGCACCAGTGTTTGTGTGGCATTAATGGCAGTACCTTATTATTAACGCTTACATGAAATTAATATAAATTTTGTATTTTGCGAAATTTCGTAGCAAGATAATGTTTAGGAATGTCTTGGAACAAAGCTGCCTAAATTATTACATTTAAAAATTTTACATCCCCCAGCACAGACAATGTACTCTACTAGGCCTTGTAAGATATAAAGCATATAAGTGTATCATATGCAAAACTATAAACAATGAATTGCGATCACCTTTGGGACATACAGGTCAGATTTTCTCGAGAGAAATGTATAGGAAGCAATTGAGAAGTGTTAACGTAATTCACATGTGGTTAATAATCCCGATATTAAAATGGGATATTTAGACAGACAAACTACGCAAAATTAAATAAAAATCTCCCGATACTCAGCAATAAATGACAGTTTGCTCTAGCAAAATGCCCACAAAGTCAAATGAAATGAGTATGAAAAAAATGAGTAATTCACATGTCCCGTTTTTCATTGTTATGCTAAGATATTTTTTGCATAACTTCGATGCTTCTTTGCACGTAATGAGGGATTGTTGCCATCAAACCATCAACAGCAAGTAGAAAACTTAATTAGATACTCGTCGTAGGCCGCAGCATGCGAAAAACTTTTGCCATGCTGTTTCAGAAGGCAGGGGCCGTGACCATTACAAACTTAATGGGCCTGAACAATCGCTAATGTTCGTCAAACATCCTATTTTGTCGACGATTAGACATGGAGTTCCGTTAATAAATTCTCTCGCGTGCTTTTAATTGGATTTGGAAGGACAGAGGCGGATTTAGCAGGCGCCAATTCACTTAAAATGCTAAAACCATAAGAGCATTGCAGCAATTTGTAAATTTCGAGACCATGGACAATGCTGTATGCTAACCGCTTATGACATATTGTACATATATAAGGTATATAATGCTAGGATGAAAATAGATTTAACTGTTTATAGAAAATAAATAAATGTGTTAGTTATTCAAGAAAAGACGTGTAGCTCATCGTTGGCCAATAATTACACTATCATGAATTCAGATATCAAAGCGGTATCAATCAACTGTCAAAAATGACATGTTACTCACCGCCCAATAAATTAATTTGAAATCATAGCAAACGTGCTATAAGTTGAATTTATTCAATAAATAGCTCAAATACGCTGAATGCTGGCGATTGTTGAAAAACTCTTACATTCCAAAAATTAGAAAAAAATTTATAAACAATGAGCAAGAATTAGGAAATGGGTACTCACTAAATTCAAGTAGACTGGACCAATGGGACAATTTTAAATCATTTATTTAGCAATTTTCTTAAAACTAGACAATAAGTCAGTCATTTTTTGTTTGCGTAAATATTTATTCAGCAAAAAAATAGCAGGTACATTATAGTGGTCCATATTTTCTTCATGTTTGAAAAGTCGTGTTTGAACAACCCGATGTGATGTAAAAAATCACTGTGAAAAAATTTTCAAATCGGTTTTATCCTCAAAATTGCAGTAATTAGGGAAATGATCTGTTGCCAAACATTTTTTTTACATTTTTGCGTTATTTCCAGCAATTAAAGACTAAATCGACAAAATACCATTAATATCTTAGGAATTTTAGGGCATTCATTAGTTTTTGATGACATGACTAGGGCAAACTCAAGTCTGTTAAACTAGTTTTTTGCAAAGATCAATTGCATTTGAATGAATAAATACGTACTTGGTCAGAGATGCTTCATGCTCAAACGATTAATTATTTCAGTGCATTTGTAGACATTAATGCTTTAATATTATCAAAACTATCAACCCATGAAAAACAATTGCATAAATAAATGAAAAAAATCAAATAAAATTAAACATTCTGGACAAGGGTTAAGGTATTTCTTAGGTGACATGGTGACGTCATCAAAAACTTTATTACCTCAGGAAAACTCCTAAGACATTTTATCAATGATAATTTGTCGATTTTAGTCTTGAGGTGCGAAAAAACCCGAAAATGTACTAAATTACATATTTGGTAACAGAGGACTCAATTACAGTAATGTTTATTGCAAAATGTCATCTAAAATTCAACCGATTTAAATTTTTTTTGTACAGTGATTCTTAAGGAAAACTACCACATCCGATTGCTCAAACGCAATTTTACGAACATGACCCAAATCTGAACAACCCTAACGTACACATAGTACCAATTACGTTGATAATCTCATTGAATTTGCTGTGTAGAAACTTTGTTTCTTTCCCTCATTTCTTTTTCGTTTGAAACATCGGATTTAAATTTATTGTCAAGGATTAGGGTTTCATATGGATATTGAGTTTTACATGGGTTTATGTACAAGATTTCCCAAAAATACCACATGAAAACTGCATAATTCGAATGTGGACTTTTAATTATCTTGATAATCATTCAATTTTCGATTTTAGTAAACGCATGTTTTCTTTTTGTTTGAAATTGAGAATTTCGTTGCAATGAACTCAGTAGATTATCTCAGCTTCAAAAGAAATCAAATCTGGCTTCAAGTTATCAAACCAATACTTGAGTTGAAGCGGAATATTTTAGTTTTTATATGACTGCGACGATCAGTAGATGTATTTTATTCGTAGCAAAGTTAGTTCTTGCATATATTCACTAGGAATCGGAAAGAGATAAAATATTCAACGAGATTTATACTTTGGATTGGCTTCAGTTTTGCGAGTTTCCTGAGAGAAGCCGTATAAATTTTAGGTTTTATTTCAGCATACAATTCATAGCTACAATTTGAAACAACACTAAAAATTCGCAACAAAGTTTTCCTGAATAGATTAAAATCATTAGTATATTTTAATAATATACATGTACATGTACATACTAACAGAACGCTTGAAAACAGTTGAAGTATTTATCGCACAGAGCTGAATGAAATAAAAAAATTTTAGAATTTCATTTTGTATAAAGACTAATTAGTACATATCTATACAGTAATGAAAACCTATAATTAATCTAGAAGTAAACGATTGGAGGGATGATTTACTCTTTTGCTCCTCACCTCAATATTTTAACAGTTACTGTTCGGTACATCAAATTGGCCGAAATAATGAAATTCTCAGTAGCAGGGTTCCATTTAACTATCTATTTTATCGGAATAGAATTTCAATTGCATAAATGTGGCAGAAAAGTAATTGTTAATGAGACACCGTTTATTAGCTAGAGTTCCGACCAATTGGATGAATGATAGGGAAGTGAAAAACTTTGAGAGATTTAAAAATGTTGATTGATGCGTGAAAAGTGAAAGGAAAGCGGGTGAAGCTTACAAATCAAAGTTTAAACACTTGGTGACAGTAGCAATCCATATGGTGGCATTAACCAAATCTCTCTGACACTGCAACAGCCGCTGGTGCATTATAATTGCCAAGAGAAATTGATTTATGACCGCAAAATTTCTAATACAATTAATCACAACATTTACATACGATAAGCTAAGCGTGAAACACAACACATGCATAATCACTTCAATAAGAAACTTACCTGCAATGTTTGCACCAGTTGTTTTGTTGGTCCATTCCGAAGCGTGCACGACACTTTTTGGAAACGTTGGCATCTAAATGAGAACATATAAATAGAAGGAAACTACAATTGAAATTTAAGATACATACTAACATGCATCACAAAAATATATCGATTTAGTCTATTATATAACATTGTCACAAGGTCAGTTTGAATGATATTAAAAATAGCATTTTAGCCATCTGTTGTTAATTATGCGCAATCGACACTCAAAAGTTTTGCAACACCATACATGACAAACTATTTTTCCTTGGATTGCTAACATGATGCTAAATTTGTGAACCAGCACTAACTTTCTTCTTGTGAATTAAAATTCTGAATTTCTTTGAACGGAGAGTGTGAGTAAGAGGAACATTCGTCCGCTTGTAGCACAGCCGGATTTAGGGGTGGGCATTGTGGGCATATGCCCAGGGGCCTCCACATAATTAAATGAAACATACTGGTCATTTTTACAATAAAATTAAAAACTAAGATTTTGAACAATAAAGACGATTTAAATCAAACACTTGGTGCTGAGCTTGTGCAGTTTGCCGCATTCTTCACGGAATTTCACGAAGAAGAAGATAATGACATTGGAAGGGAACATTTACTTTACAAACTATTACTGGAGAGGCAAGTTGAAGACACATTTCCAAATGTTGAAATCATGTTACGAAATTTATTTGGTCCTAATGATCACAAACTGTTCCGGTGAACGTTCGTTTAGTAAAGTGAAGTTCATAAAGAATCGACTCCGCACTACAATGACACATGATAAGCTTAGTTTACTAGCTTTGATGAGTATTGAAAATGACATTCTCAGGGAGATTGACTTTAGTCGATTGATCCAAGATTTTACAAAGATGAAGTCTTGTAAAGTGCCTGGCTTGTGACTATATGATCTCTTGTTTTTAATATTTTTGTTTCCTGTATCGAGATCTGCAACTTTGAGTTTTATTGTTTGGTTATTTGCTTTTTATTAGTGAAATATATATATTTCATCACTGTATTATGTTACATTGTGTCTTAATATTACATTTTTATGAATAATATTGTTTTGTGATAATATATGATAGAATGCCATAAACATACATTTATAATATTCAATTTGTCAACATGGCGAAATTTTTCGAAGAATCAAAATTTAAATTTCATAATTTAAAAGCGAAAAAAGTAGCGAGTATAAGTTTAGAAGGTAGTGTGGGCAGTGAGTCTCCACATATCTAAATCCGGGCCTGGCTTGTAGGCCCACTAATGCTTCCTGTTTAATAGGTAATGTACTCTATATAAGACAAAAATTAAATTTAGCATGCAGATTTTGTATTAATTCATTTTGCATTTTTAGAAATAATGAAATCACCGCAAATTTATGAAAAAGGCAGGAGAGAAGTCTAGCGTAGGCTAAGAAATCAAATAAGGGCTTCGAAAAACTTCGAGCAAATTTAATTAAGCGTTTCCCAGTCAATTTTGTTAATGACCCATCGAATCTTAAAATTGTATTTGCATCCCAACCCCCAACGTTGTGATACGTATATTGAATATTTAAATAAATTTTAATTAACTCATAGCCGTCTTTTTTTAAATTTAAGCATGCATTTCGACCTTTAGAAACTACAAACAGAGACCCATATTTTTGTCAAATAGTCCAAATTCTATACAATAACTCTAAAACGACAAATCAATTTTGAATGCATTGATAAACAACGACAAAAATGACAAACTCACATAGAATCATTAAAATTAATATTAATATGCTTAAAATTGATTAATACACTTTAGATCAATGATCAACTCATAAAATAAAGGCGGAGTCGCCTCTGGCAGTATGCAATTCACTACTCCAATGGGACAGTGACCTACAAAATTCGATATGTTCACGCATTATTGATTGGTAAATATAAATGTTATAATTANATTATATATATATATATATATATATATATATATTGAGTGGAACAAACCACAACGTTTAACGTTTTCGATTTTAAAAATCATCATCAGAACAAAATTTACAGTAAACTACAAGATCAATCAAATTATAAATATGCATGGAATTAAAATATATTTAATATCTTTGAACTTTCCTGATTATTAAGTAATTGCCATTTTTTGTTGTTCTTAATATATATTTTTTTAATGAAAACCTTTATTGCTTTTATCGGGAACATTACTACAAATGCTTGAAGATGACAAAAATTTTTGTCGAAACATGTCGCGATAAAAGCAATAAAAGTTTTCATAAAAATATTCAAAGTCTTAACATTATAACCAGTACATATATATATATATATATATATATATATATATCAAATTATAGCTAATTGTAAAATTTTGCAGAAGCAACCAACTACCAGTAGGCTAGACTGACATTTCCATGACTAAAGCGGATACCCCAAACCAGTCCTTTGACTTACATTGAAAAAATATCAACAACATTTCTCATCCATGATTACACAGATTAGCAAAATGTCAAATTCTCCGACAAATTGCAACAAAATTAAATACTTGTCACTCAAACAACATATGCTGATGTTTGGATTGCATGAGCGAGTTTCGGAAATAAAAAACAATATATAATATTTATGGCATAATATATTATTTGAATGCCAATCAATTATTTTTAACTCGTTTACGAAATGTAATTTTGCTAATTTCATTTAACCGCTGAATTAATTAGCAGGGTGAACAATACATTACAGGTATCATGAACTTAGGGAGCTACACTATTCTAAGTATCAAGTTATTACTCATAAGTCAATACAAATTGACTCAGTGTACAAAGGCCTACTGTAATCGATACCTGGCAAATTGCAGTAACTAAACAAAAATGATGTTAAAATGCCAGATTTGATGCAACAAGTCATTTTAAGTGACCAAATCAAGGAATTAGGTATTTGACATATCTATGCTTTTCGAAACGATTTGCATTTTTGATAATTGCAAAAACTACTTCCAAATAAAATGAGGCAATTAATAATGAACAATATTTTTTCTACATTTCAAAATCAATTATTTAATGTGCATTAAAAATACAGAATATAGACTTACACTAGCAAAAATATTCATCTTTTTCTTTACTTTGAAATGCAGCATTTCATCACTTGTAAAATCCTCTAATTTATTTGATGAACCCTTGAAATGGCAGTTTACTTCCTACTTGCTCCGAAGCAAATGGAATGATTGTAAAGCTACAAAGTGAAGGGAATTTGTGACATACGTGGACAAAATTTTACAACAATTCTCCACTTGCAAGAGTATATACTACTACATTTAGATTTTAGTACTGCAATTGACCATGGTCGTGATTAAAGCAGCCGTTAAGTACACAAATGGAGTCAACTTAGTTTAAAAACCGAGATAAAAGAAAATCTTTTCCAATCCATTAAAAAAATTTTGGAATGCTTATTTTGTTGGATTAGGTCATACATTATTGCGATTATGCATCGCCATACTTTGGAAACTTGTCTTCGGTGACTAAAAATAACAAGCACTTTTATTAATTTGTTCTGTACTTGAATATGTTAAGGACGTCCTAAATTGTCCATTTTATGTGAACTAGCACCTTAAAAAACATCTACGGACGTTTGCAAACCATATTATATTTGCCTATATTAAATGCTTATCAATGGCAACAAGAGTTGGAAAAAGCTCTGTTCATGAAAAAATCATTAAAATATAATACGTGGCTAAAATTTAGTGTTTTCGAATGATATATAATACAAAACGATGAATAATTTAAATTTGAATTACTAGATTCCCGTTTAGCTAACTGTTGATGACAAGCAATCTTTTAATAACATATTTTACATATAGTCTCACTTTGTGTCATAATGTTTTTGCGTGGAAATATACAGTTGAGGTCGATGGTAACCGTACCAAAACCGAAACCACGGTCTTTTTTAAAACCGAAACCGAACCCATACTTTTTTTTACAGTTTTTACAGTAAGTTACATGACGCTTGATGCAAATGAAATGAAATGAGTCAGTGTGAAATAAGTCACCTCATTTTATTGGCCGTGCAGTCAGTTGTGCGATATGAGTAAGTGCGCAGCGCAACGTGCCTGCAGCTACATTACGAAATACGTGCATTGCAGTAGTGTGCTTAAGTTTATTATGCTCCTGGACGCAGTTTAGCTTGGAGTTACTTTGAAAACACCGAAAATTTAAGACTTGCAAAGTACAATAGCTGCCAGAAAACAGTGAAAGGTGGGAAAATGCAAAGCAAAAACACCTCTGCTTCCAATAGTGAACTTGATATATATTTATCTAGGGATGGTTTGGACCCTACTGGTGATGTTTTGAATTGGCAGCGTCTGTGTGCAACCAAGCTACCGAAGTTGTCCTCGCTGACTGCTATGCAAGCAAAAAACGTCTTTCCGGAAAGAATAGGGTCTATTGGCTCAAATGTGGTTACGAAGAAAAGATGCAGTTTGACTGGTGTAAATGCTTCCGGGACTCATACACACCAAAAAGAATCTGCAGTTGCTCAAATAAATTTTTTGTTGTAGTATCTTATTTTCTTAAAAAACCGAAACCGCGGTATTTTTCTTAAGGTTTTACCGAAACCGAACAGATGGCATTTTTGAAAAACCGTCGACCTCTACAGGCAATAGTATGATACATATACATATAAAAACTACTTTCGAATTAAATACATGTAGATGCTTTGCAAATGATTAAAATAAACTGTTTTATACAATCCTTTCAGAAAACTACGTTAAAATGAGAATGGAGATACAGACAGAAACAGCCAATGCGAAAGTTGGTGAAGGATATGAGAATGGAAATGGGAAACATTTATATAGTCATTAATATTTTCTCTGGCTTGCGAAAAACTTTGTTTACATGGCTAAAAGCCATGTAAAATTGAATGATTGATTTAAGTTCGCTTGTTGATTTATATAGGTCCAAAGTCAATATAGGCTGTGGCTGATTAAATACACAAATATTGAGTACCGAAGAGGAATTGTTGGATAATAGCGCCTCCCCTACTATCATTTCATGTCATTGACTACAGATATGCAATATTGACATAAGTTAAATGCCGCTGGAGGGCGACATGGCACTTTAATCGAAAGATTTGGTGAGAAACAACATATATAAATGAAAATTATGTACATATATAACTATCAACAAAATAAATATAGACACATAGAATTTGTACAGAAGTACAGAACACAGGGTATTAAATATAAAGAATAATTAATGAAAAGCAACAACAAAAAATTGATGAGTTAATAGATTCTTTGAATACAATGGATAGCAAATGGCAGGAGCATATCAGCGGCAAGTTCGAGGTATCTATGCTTAAATTTGTAAGTATAATTCATACAATATTTCGGGTCAAAAGCTCTAAATAAATATATATACTTTTTTGAGAAAGTGTTTAGTTAAATAAAATTTTGTGATATAATTCATGAGAAAACAAACACAAAATTGATATCAAGATGGAAAATGACTACAATATTGCAGAGACAAAATTGGCTTGAATAAAATGTTGGATGAATTTTGGAAAATATTAATGGTTTAATTAAAAGTGAAGAACATCGCTTCTATTAAACTTAAAAAGCTGTCAAATGACAATTTATTAAGTTGACAATGAAAGAGCAATATATTATTGTTATCAACTCCGAATTCAATTCTGTCAGATATGATAGTTGTTGCCCATGGTAGAATGTTTGCATACAATTTGGACAAAGTAGAACTCCAAGTGTCAAACACCACAATGAAATTTATAATAATCGGCACTGAACAATGGCGACCACAATGCCCTAACTAACTACTATATTGAATTATAAATTGAAATTAAATAAAGTCAAGTGAGAAATAAACGACGATAATCAAACAGATGGTAGGAAGTTTCGAATGTTTTATGTACTTGCAAGTATTTACAAGTAGCTTTTTGACATGATTGACACATCCACTTGGTTAAGGGTTTACATTGTCATACGGGTTAGCATAACAACTTCATTTTGTAAGTAATATCAAATCCAGAAATCAAAACAAAACATTCATTTCAAATTTCTCATCAGCAAAACCACGCTTATATGCAACATTCACATTCTGCAATATAATATAAATATATATATATATATATATATATATATATTCGGCTAATATATACTTCAAGTATCCTAGAGTAATAACCAATCCATTAATTATGCCTTCTTTCAACTTGATAGCTTTAAAGGTTTAATATCCCACTTTTGCGCCTAAATTATACTGGATCTTTTCAAGGTTTTTAGCTTAAGTTCATTCAATTGAAAAACGCATCCAGTCCAAGGTAAAATTGAGAATCATGGACGTTTGCCATGTTTATCAAAACTCTCAGGATTAGTGCCAGAAGTAAGCAAAAGTTTACTTTATGTGTTCAAGAATGGCAAATTTATGTAACAAGTTTAGTATGAAAAACTGGAAGTCAGCTAACAAGTTCTTTTAAAAAAATGGATGGTACTTCGCAGAGAAACCAAAAACCTCTACTGCTCACTGCGAAAAACACGTGTTCTGAGTAGTTTTTCTTGAACACACACATTTATATATATATATATATAAAGAATATAAATTTAGGTTACTAATTCTCTCCCAAATGTTGTTCCTGATTTGGAATTAATCTTTAGCTATCAACTTAAGCTTCTATACAGAAAGGAATTTTCAGCAAACGATAACATATCGACCTATTGGGATTTAGTGCAGGTTTACTTTCACTGCTGTGGGGTCATATCACGAGCAGATTGGTTAGACAGTGCTTGGTACAAAACGCAACTAATCAGAGGTGTCTCAAATCCAAGAAAATGGCCGTATTCTTGTTGCAAGGTACTTGTCATTCTTTATCTATTGTTCAATTATAATTTGTTAATTGCAACCTCCAAGATCATATTTTAAATTTATGTATCATGTTTTGAGCCTCAACTGGGTGTTTTCCCTCACCCAAGCTCAAGTATGTAAATTGATGGAGAACAATTTAAGAGAATGGTAATTTATGAATAATATATACATTAAGTTATTCAGTGTTTGCCACATATGTTCGAATTATTATCTGCGCCTTTTCGCTTTTTGCATTTTGTTTTAGTAAAGTAACTCATAAAAATAGTAAGAATATTTTTTGTTACGCCACAACCACCAATTTGAATGTAGGAACAAAAATTCAATATCTCTTGATCTAAATATCGTAGAGAATTGTTTTATTATGAATCGATCAAAATATGCAGGAATTTTTAAGCTCAGAAAAATTTAAATTTGAATTTTTTAAAGGTGATTTATGGGAAAGATGTGATTTTTTCTCAATCTTTCAAAAAAATATTGTGAAATATATTTAAAAACGTTTTTGCAAATAGTTTTTTCTGTTCTAATTAGAGCTTAGAATCCATTGAATAATTTTATAAAGCTGTATTTTTCGCTTCATTAGAGTTTTAAATAACGTTTCTACAATGCCTGTATCAGAGTTACAGCATTATTTTAGATTTTTTGATACATAAGTTAACTAAACTGTAAAAACGTGTTCAAAACGAAACACATTATTAATTTTTTTGAAGAAATGCAAAAGGCTGGAATTGGGCAGATATTAAGTCGAAAGTTTATCCAGTTTATCCAAATATGAACAGGCTAATCATTATGCTGAAATAATTATTCAAGAATTCATATTATCTAAAATATAAACCAAACAGTCAAATAAAAATATCAAACACTAATAAAAAAAATGTATTTGTCTTTAATGGTTGATCCTATACGATTCCATGTAATAAAAATAGGTATGTAAGATGTTATTTCAGTATTTTTTCAATATTAACTTTAATTATAAAGTAAATTATTTCTTCATTTAATTTAGCAATTATTTTTCTTTTTCACTTATAATTACATAGGAAAGGTTTTATCTTACAGTTTCTGAAGCATATTGCTAAATAATTAGTAGTTAATCACTAATTCCTCCAAATTTTTCACTTTTATTAGGATTTCACTTAAATTATCCTTTAAATATAGAGATTGGTAAAACCACACTGTTTTGAATTTCTTCATTAGTAATGCATATAATAATATTTGAATGGCCTACCTGTAAATTATTATCGTTTTATGTTAGATGTGCAATCTATGTGAGCGTGAAAATTCATGATATTAGTTTCCAATATTATACTAAATATAGTTCCAAAATTATATTAATTAGAAATGATTAGTTGATTTTTGAATTTTAAATATCTGATTTTTACTAAACTTTCAAATGGCATAATCTATTAGTGATATTATAAAGTGATTAGTAATTTCAGATCATCTAATTCTTCTTCTTTAGATAACTTCATTGTTCATTACAATATTTGCATGCGGTTTAAAATGCATTATTCTCGTTTTCTTACTTCTCAGTACTTTTCATGCATTGCCTGAATCTATGCAAGACTTACTAGATCTTGGTCTAGGTCACAATAGTCTTTTTCTCTCCTAATGATGAATTCACCTTTCACTTTAAATTTTCAACTAACCATCACCAATGAATACTTTAGTTGTTTATTTACATGTATATACTTGTTTTCTTTCTTCTGCCAAATATCTCCAATTGTCTCGTATCTGTCTTTTGTTATTACTATGCCTATCAGTACATCATTTACTCTTTATCTACCTCAACTATTTCCGCCAACTTGTTTCACTAAATTTGCGTGCCTGTACATTGAAATCTCAAAGCAGATTCAATTTAAAATTTATCTCCTATTTTTAAACCATACTATCTGTTCAGTCTCAAATCTGCCATAAGTCATAAGTCCTCAGTTCTTCTACTCGCATGATTCTTTACCAAGCTTGTCCTTAAAGCTTGTTCATGAACTACAATGATCTATATTCTAATGATAAAGGCACGTGATTCTAATTCTATCTTCTGAAACTAAAACGACGAACATTTATTTTTGAAGACGGTCTACTTTAAGATTCAATTATTCAAGCTTCCCAATAAGCAATAAAGTATTTAATATTCGTCTTATAGTGGTATAACACGTTTACGACGTCTTAAGCTACGTCTTCTAAACGTCTTACAAAACACCATTTCTAAGCCATGTTGAATGCCATCTAGGGTCTACTAAATATTTTGTAAACATCTTTTAAATAAATTCTAAGTAGTCTCTAAACATTTTCTAAACATCTTCTAGATGTCTTCTAGACGTTTTCTAAGCCGGTGCTTCTCAACTTAGGCTCTCTGGCCTCCTTCAGGAAGCCTTTGAAAGTGGGTCTGGAGTTATCTAAAGGAAAGATAAAGCTGAGTGATTGTTTTCAGCGATAAATGAGAATGATACCAATGCAAGGATTTTCTATCGGGCCGACATATTTTCACATACCAACCAACTCAACAAAACATTGCAAGGGCGAGATGTTGCTGTGTTAGACTGTGCTAAATAAAATGCATTTTTCGTTGCACAATATTTTACTTAACGCTCTAAAATGGGCTGGAAGAAAAAAGCTTGAGATGCACTGTTCTAAGCTTCTTTTAGGCGTCTTCTAAACATCTCTAGACGTCTTGTGAACGTCTTCTAAACGTCGTGTAAGCCATTCCTTAACGTCTTAAACACGTTTTGTGCATCTGACGTAGATGCCATTTCTAAACGATTTCTAGACCATTTTAAAACGGTTATTGTGTATTGGGTATATTAAGCACATTGCTAACTAGTAATTAATTGAAGCTTTTTGAAAAAATTTGGAAATATCCTGAAATATTTTTAGTTTTTCCTTCAAACTCTGAAATCTTTTATGCAGTTTTTTGTTTTTTCAATATTTTGTAACAAAGTGCAGTTATTTTGAAATGCCTCCATAGTTTTTTTGTTATATGACACTAGAATTAACTGCAAAAGTCTCATTAAAATATGTCAAAAGACTTCGGATTTTTGGGCTATGAAAACTGTTTTTGTTTGAATTTGCTACTACTTATTGTTTTTATATGTGATATAAAATAGCTTATGTAATGTGATTTGAATGCAGAATTTCCTGCTGATTTCAGCAATATATTGTTTCTGTAGGTTAATCTTACACTGAGTCAAGTTGTGATTGTTTCAAAAAAGTTTTAACCAGAAGTGCCCTCTTAACTGAAAGTAATTAAAGTTGCTAAAATATTTTCAAAATCCGTGCAATTAATACTCATTGATAATTCTTTTTGATAAACTGCGTGATTAAACCATATCATATTCCTCTTAAACGCAGAATAATCAATATATTTATGATATCCCACTTGGACTTGTTATTCCAACAATTTAAAAATTCCCTTATTATAAAGACAGTTTTACGATATTAACATAGGGTATGGAATTTAGTTGCGGGGTTGTGTGATAAATTAAAATATATAGTAGACTTAGGCTAGGATATCCCAAACCAAACCAAACCAAACCAAACCTATTCAAAATATGCTATAGCAAATGTAGAAGAGTGCACCTAAGTTATTATGTTTGCATAATTATTAATTATTATTATAATTATGATATTCTAGAAGTAGTACTTAATGAACAGAAATAATTCCTAAGAAATAACCACACTATTAACAATTGCTTTGAAGCTTTGAAGACCTCCACCCCTTATATTTGCGTTCTTTAAACAAAAAAGCATAAAAATGTGTGGAACTGCTCAATTTTAAGTGAAATTTAGCAAACGCATGTAAACCTTTAATTATTTAAAGAAGTAGTTGACAAACTATGAAATTTTTGATGAACATGTTTTTTTAAATGGAAACAAGGGCAGTCGATGCAAATTATTTATTGCTCTAGAGCAAAGATTAGGAACAGTGATAGACATAGCAGTACCAAAGGACAGAAATGTAGAAATCAAAGAGAAAGAGAAGATAGACAAGTACAGAGAGTTAGCAGAGGAAATAGAAAGGCTGTGGAAGTTAAAGAAAGTTGAAGTAGTCCCGGTAGTTGTAGGAGCAATAGGAGCAGTGAGTAAGAAGCATAAGAGATACTTGGAGGAGTTAGGAGTACCAAAGTGGGGAGGAGCAGAGCAGTAGCACAGAAGGCAGCATTGTTAGGAACAGCTAGAGTCCTGAGGAAAGCTCTCAGACTCCCTGGGAACTGGTGAGTTCCCCGAGCTGAGAGGGATACCAGCATGAAGCTTTGAGATGCAAGAATAATAATAACTATAAGAATGAATAATAAGAATACTACTGGACGACAGTTATGTAACTAATTTTCCGCACAGCATAAGGTCATTTTGACACCGCCTACCGACGCAGAAGTACGAAGCTCATTGTGGTATTCCACAATGACTCGAAATTTACAACGGTTTCCGCAAAATCCTTATTTATGAACTTAGCAACTAAAAGTTAGTAAAGTTTTACTGCTAAACATTCTTTTCATCTAAATTACAAATTATATTAATGTTTAAAATTATATTTTTCTTAAAATGGTTAATATTGGTATTTTTAATATAAACTTCTCCTCAAATTCGCATACCGCGGAACACTAGAATACAATTTGCCAGATCAAGCATTGTAAAATATTTTCAACGATTGAAGTGCCATCGTAACACCGATTAAATACACACATGAATTTCTTGAGAATATCAAACAACTATATTATCGCTTAAGGAAAAAATTTAGGCTGTTGGGGAAAGATTTTACCTCGCAAGAGACTTTGAACACAAAATTCATTTTCATTATCTTAACACAACAGGCGTGAAAAAATTCATCGCACTGAGCTGTGATGGGGCAGAAATGTAGACAGTAATGAGAACTATAGGTTGGGCAACAACAGAGTTGAAAGATGAAGAAAGTTGAAGTACTCGGAAATGGATAAAATTCTTTACGCTTTCAACGCCATTGGATTTATTTTAACATTTATTGTTAATGCTAATTATTAACTCAGATTGTCAGCACAGCTCGAGACGTTTGGGTCCTATTTTGCAACTGAACTTTATCGGTTGGTCGCGTATATATATATATATATATATATATATATATATATATATATATATATAATAAATTGTGGTGAAAAAAACCTGATCGATTCAAGGTTTTATTACACAAATACCAAACATCTAAAAACAAAACATACTTAAGTATCGGTACAGAATGAATCAACATAACATACATAAAATAACTAAATATAAAATAATGCGGTAATCCCTAATGTCTAAAATAAAACGGTAATCATTACAATATATATATATATATATATATAGGGGTTTTGTAACCTTCAAATTAAATTCTTGCATTAAAAAACACATTTTTTTTAATTTATAAGATTACAAAAAACTAAATTGCATTCAAGGCACATAAAAATTTTTTTACAAAAAAATTTATTGCATCTTTAAACTGAGATATAATCATGTTGTTTTTTCATCAATTAAATATCTTTTCTCTAAAAAGAAAAAAATTCAATGTATCCCATATATTGGTGTTTTGTAACTTTTTCATGTATATTGGGCTTTTGTAATGGGAAATACTATGGCATGAAAAAATAGAAATAAGGGAAAATTATTCAAAATGTACAAAACACTAAAAAATTACAAAACACCAAATATGTGTAAAAATTGTGTGCCTGCATGGTTTAATGGTGCAACTGCTTCACATCAAAGTCAAACACGCATTACAGTATAATGGTGTGGTAGGCATACCATACCATTAATGATTTCGCTTCATAAAAATTTAAAGATAGGAGCGACGCACAATGTAGTAATTGGAACAGCTAATTAATATTTTAATGAATACTTCGTTTGAGGCAATCGAGAGCAACCCGAAAAAACCCATTCGCGTGGAACAGAAATTTTGAACTAGATAATCACGTTCAACTATTCAATGACTACCTTAAGCAGTTCTTGAACTACTGTATGCAATTTCTTATCACAATTAGGCAATAGTTTTCATTTTTACTTATCAATTCAACTAGAGAACGCCCCCATTTATCAAAAAACTTTCAATATTGGTTGTTAAACTTTAGAGTTGAAGAAAACTACAGAGACAAAGCACAATGGAAGACACATTTATTTTTTTGTAAAGAACTCGCCACATACATACCCACACAAATTTTTTATTAATATAAACCATTTATTTAGTTTTTTGTTTTAAATTTGTACTATATTTGCAAATATATTATATATACAATCTTTAAGATATAGCGTTTCTTAATACAAAAAAATACATTCTCAATAACTCCTAATATTGACAAAAACAAAAATTTGGTGCATGGTTCAGTTCTTGATAATACTCTATGTTGAATGCCTAACGTCGCTCAAACTTGCAGGCAATGTTCCAGAGTGGGACAAAAATTTGTTCTGAGTTTGTTTCATATTTTCTTTATAAAAATGTTGTCAGTTCCCTTTAGCTAAGCAATTTATAGAATATGTAAAACATTAAATCTTTTCTTTGATATCCAAGCAATGTAAATCTTAAGATAAGAGGTCATTTATAGGACGATAAAATGTTCACATGCTTATTTATTAAGCTCTAAATGCATGTTTTTACCGTGGTAAGTGTTTAAACGATAATTCTAATAGCTCAAAGCACTAAATTTATCATTTTAAAGCAAAATGGTATCCAAATCCGCGTATACTTAACGTCGTCATAACAGTAAATTTCGTTTCTATTCAGTCTCCATAATATTTAAGATATTGTATTCAGCGTCCATATACCAATTCAGAGGTATTTCTTCAGCATCTCTGTAATAGCAAAAAATTAAAATTTTGAACTTCTTAGATAATGTTCTATTGCCGAGCATCATACTGAAATTTAAGCACCTATTGGAGATTGTTATATTAAAGTAACATACAAAATTTTAGAGGATTTCATTAAATTTAAAATGATTAATCGAAATGTGACGCTGAATAAACGCTCAGTGGTGCTGAGTACAAGAAGTCGAAAATAATACTTATTATAATAATTACTTTTATTTTTATTTCAAACTTTTTGAACTAGTAAAATCAACACCGAATGATAGTAATTGGACTAATTACGATAGCGCTCAAAAGTTAGTTACACACATGAGACTTAAGTAAGCCGCAAAACGAGAAGAAATATTTTAGGCTGTTAGACACCGCAAAAGAAAAACAGACTGTATTTTCAAATTAATTGAAAAATCAAAGGGAGTTTCATGCGATATTGATGAACGTATAACTTACGAAGTTATCTTAGATAAAATGAAATATTATATTTATTAAGTACAATTTAAAAATATTTTCGGAAATTTGAATTTTACTTGCTCTAAGGAAAGTCATTCGATTTAAAAAAAACATTCCTCCCATTTTTCATTCCGATTTGAAAGTATATCCGAATTTAATTTTATTGTAAAGAAATTAAATACTAACAAATCAACGGCTAAACTTAACTTTCCTTTTTTGTAATTGAATATTTTTTCCAATATTTGCTAGCACTTACTTTTCGCATTTAATCAATGTATTATAGACAATAGATTTCCAGAATTACTTAAAAAATATGACATCATTCCTTTGTATAAAAGTGGTGACCCTCTTTTACTAAAAACTTTCGGTATACATCCATTCGTCAAATTACTTAAAAAATTACTCTATTTCCAAATACATGCATACATAAGTTCGCAAAACATTTTGTCAAAAAACCCATTTCGGGTTCATCCTGACTACAGTACAAGTGATTAAATATTATAAATTACAGAAAAATTGAATTTAATAAACTAAAAATAAGTCAGTAATTGTGTGGTCACGATTTACTTAAGCAAAGTAGTTATCAGCATAAATTTTAAAATACTATGAAAAAAATTAGTCTTAATCATGGCGTTCCTAACCTGAAACAGCCTGGCGTCCTTTTTAAAGGATAAACCGTTTTTCCACATTTACAAATGTGGCAGGTCTATTGAGGAACATACCTTAATGCAATGTTGAAAATTTTATTAAAGCTTATTGCTATGGCAGAGGTTGTTGTAAAAATTAATAAGTTTTGTTTGAAAATTTCGAATTTTTCAAAATGATATAAATTCTCTCCATACCTAGTGTTCCTGTATTCAGAAACTTTTGAGCCCATGGAGGCAACAAAGAACTTTGACTGCTTCTTGATATTTGCCAAGATATTCCAAACCATTGAGGCGTGCCATGCGCAAAGTCACAGGTCGCAGGGGCGAAAGCCCCTTGCGATCGGAGGCTTTGTGCTACGGCACGCCGCGGGGGGGGCGTGCACAGTACGCAGATTTCGAGAGATAAAAAGAGGAAATTCTCCTCTATCATGTGGTGCTTTCAGATTGAGCCCATCATTAATAGTTTTTGAGCTATATGCATTTAATAATTTTTATAGGATCATGAAATTGTTCCATAAATCCCCAGGCAGTTTAGGGATAAGCAATCGAAAACAGCAGGTAGTTTTAGATGGAAAAGTATCTGACTAAAATATGTGACAACTGAATGAGGTATAGGGCAGATTGTGTTTTTTCTATATTTCAATGTCATTATAAGTGGTTTTTTAATACCTCTGACGTTTACCAATGTCTCGATGATACATGTTTAATAACATTAAACAAAAATGCAGCCAAGAATCTACTATCTGACATTGGAAAATTATGAAATTACTACAACTTAAATGAACTAAAAATATGTCTTGATAAAACACAGTTCACTATATTTTCGTCAAATTCGGTTAAGTATCTAACAAAGTAATCATAAGAAGTAGTTACATTAATTATTTAGGCACTGAAATTGATAAGGACTTAAATGGCGATTCATTTTTTTAAGAAATAGGAAAACAGTTACTGAATACGAAATCTTGATCATTTAAAGACTATTTTTCTGAATAGAATAAGTAGTTAGTTAATACTTTTTGCTTCTCCCATTTAAGCTACTGTTCATTTTATTATGACACTCAAAGGCTAAAAGAAGTCAATTTCTTTGAAAACTTCTTACTGGACTTTAAAATTTTTAATTTTTTAAAAAAATCATGACAACTCATCAAAACATACACTAAAGAAAAAAATTATAATATTTTGATACCTTTTCAACTGATTCCTGGATTTCAATTTTATGTATTTTGTAGAATAATGCACTATTTAAATTTTTTACTAGTTTCTTAACTGTGGTGCAGATGCTGCTGCGAAATTTTTAAGCAACATCAGACTTCGTAGCACCAATTATTTCTCCAAACGGAGGTGCTTTCAGATTTTAAATATATTTATTTTTAGTGAGTTGTGTGTCTAAAGTTTTTTTATAGAAACCATAATAAATTATAACAAATTTAGGGTTCAATCAATTTTGCTTTAATTTCACTAGCTAATTAATAAAAAACATTGCAAAATTATATACATACATGTAGTTTCCTTAGCAAAATCATATCAAAAATATAGTAATGGGTTTTATTAATGTTTCCTAATCAAATTAGTATAAGTTAAAGATATTTAGTGTACTTTAGCTAATACTTGAAGCCAATTTTGAGATCAAATTTTAATAAATTAATATCAATTTGATATGGAGCTAGACTCAGAAAAATAACGTCAATTTTTTGTACATCTTAATAATCATTCATTTATGTTAACCACTATAAAGACACCTTAACCTACATGCAGCTAAACCTTAAAAATGATTTATTCATTGTGCATTCTTTGAATAAATTCTTTTCTTTGATATCAATTGGAGGTGGCCATGGCCCCCTTGACCTCTTAATGAATGTAAAAATTCTTAAATATTGTTGGGGCATTAAGGCATAAAAACTGATTTCAATGCGAATTCAGGTTTCTATCGGGCTGTTACTGCAAGAGTGCTATTGAGATATTTGAGATCTCATTTTCATTGATGTCAATTTTAGAAATGATAGCTTTCAAAATATATTGGAAGTGAGCATTTTGCAATATGGCTCGATTGGCTTACCATGCAAACTGAATTTCATTTCAAATGACTTTTTACTATGCATGGTTAATTTGCCAATGGCCTGTTCATGTAACACATGTTCATTTTCTGAATATAAAACTATCAGCATTCATCTGAAATCTATTCTGCAGAAACTTCAATTTCTACTCGATATTCGCGCTTTTCAACACAACTAAAGATGGAACAAATTTTTGACAACATTGCAAATGCTAGTTCAGGCAGCCTGGTCAACAACTCTGCTAAGCCAAAGTTTGGTTGAGATGAAGGTCAGTAATCATAACAAACAGTAAATATATTCATTTCTCTTTAAAATCGATTAAAATAAATATTGCACGTGCATTTTTTCCTTTACTTTATACATATAGATTATATACAACAATATATATGCTAGCTATTGGAAAGAACAGAACTATTTCTTAAGGTTTCGTAAAGTGCTTCAAATTTTTCTAGTAAATTTCCTTTATTTCTTAATTGGGCAATTATCTATTAGCTAAGCTATAGCAAGTATATTAATAATTTTCAATTCATTTAAGAAATTTTTGTAAATTGCATATTTTCATATAGTTTATAATGTAGTGGCTGTGTAAAATTTCACGCATTTTAACTTTTCACTAGGTGCACACATACACAAACAAAAAACACTTAAATTTATCATAATATTTTTATATTTTGCTATTGTAGTTTGTGGAGTTTGTAAGTGACGCGGAACGAATTTTGGTTTAGGGGCAAGCTACATTTACTACCAGAATATTAACTAAGAGGACCTCTATTGTTTAAATTATGAAACATAGGGATGTTGATATAGGAGAGCAATTGCACCTATGCCGTCATTCCACCGCAACTGGTTTGCAATTTTTAATATTTTATACAACATATTGCTTTGATTCTTATGGTTATTATAGCGCTGGTACATACTTTTGAATTTCCATAGGGCTTCTGGACATAAATCATTTTACAATTATAATGCTGCGCTTCCTGAATATATTTTGATAAGCAAAAGAGTACAACTGAATACTTTTTGAGACTTTGTTTGGTATATTTAGAAATTAGAAATTAGAAATTATCTTTATTTCAGAATGAAACACATCAAACTAACTAAATTTATAAACTATAAAAAAATTCATTTCACTTGAAGAGTTATTTGCGGCATTTCACGGACGTGATAGCTCTGGTGTTGTCTTCCTTTCGTGTCGGTGTTTTTGGTAAGGGTTGGAGACTTGGGAAGTAGATAATGCAAATAGGAAGCGGAGAAAATTTCTAGATTGATGATTTCGTAACGTGTGAATATGGTAGACAGTGGAGGTTACAGCGCGAATGCTGTATTAGTAATTAATCAATATTGTGAATTTGTTGTTGTTCCAAAACACAACCAGTGGAGTGAAGTTTCAAAAGTTATGGACTTTTGTCAACTAAAATGCTGATAATTCCTTTTAGTGAAACAATTTTATGTATCGTTTTAAACAATATAGAACTCTCTTAATAAATTCATAACAAAATATCGCTTAAGCTAATAAGTTCGTTAATATTCTGAGTAAAGGGCTCCCATCTTTGTTCATTCCTGTTCAGCAACATTATAGAAAAATTGTAAAAATTTAAGGCTCCTGTTTCGATGCTTGTAGCAAGCTTACACCAATGCAGCTTTTGTTGAAATCGATTTATAATATACATGAAAAGTTCAGTAAACAGACTAAATAATCGCAATATAGCACTGAATACTGTTATTCAGAATCGCCCACAATCATAAAAAAATAATAATTACAATTATTTATATTATTATTATTATTATTATTATCCAATTTCCAATTGATAAATGCATTTGTAACTAGCCAGCATGAACGTGTACATATTACATTCAATAGAGCAATTTGGACTTTATTCAACATTGAAAAACAAGAAACTAGTAATTATTTGCAAAGATATGAATTGTTGTCACCAAGGTACTTTTCAAGTGCCTAGTTTGGTTCTAATGCTTAAGCATGTTAATAAAATGCATTGAGTCTATTCAATGACATTATTAAATATAACCTAAGAAATCGTAAATGTATAATTAACACTCTTAATAAATCAAAACTCAGTTATACATAACACTGCAGGTTGCTGGACTAAGCTGGATAAGAACGTTAGATTTTCAGTAGATATTAAAATATTTAAGAGTAAATTAAAACATCTGCTAAATCATCATAAATTTGTTAGTTCATCAAAAAAATGCATGCATGGGGAAACTTTGTTTAATACATTATTTTGTAGTTTATATAAATTTTAGTTTTTTTTGAAGCACTACTTCTAATAAAGTGCTTGTAAACATTTATTATCACCATAGCGCCTTTAAGCATTTAGACATTTTCATGGCACCTATAATAACACATTTTTTGCAATTATAGCCCTTCTCAATGCAAAAACTATCATAACAACGCTAAATACTCTTTTGTGAAAAAGAGTTTTTATTATTAACAAAAATATTAATTTACTTCAAGGCGACCTCTAAACCTTGGTTATTTACGAATGCTCGGTGTTGTCGGTTTGGGGCTGCCAAGAACAACTAGAATAACAAGACTCCGAACCTATACAAGAGCAAAAAGAAATAAGTAGGCTTACAAGTGCTTGGTTTGCACATGTTTTTACTTAAACACTGGAAATCATTTCTTATTTAATTCTAGCTTAACCAACATATTTTTCCATTACATTTATCAACTATATTCATTTGAAGACATCAATTAATCTTCTTAAAAAAGGAAAATATGCAGAATACCATTTAAAAAGATTTTTGCAAATTTTTCAAGGCTAATTACGTCATTGAAAAACGTTGTCCCTAATAATTGTGGTCTGCTCTTGGATTCAACAGTTATTTGTTCAAGTAGTGGTTCTCATTCGGGGTCTACATGCACCCTAATAATAAATAAAATAAAAATAATTTATTTTCAAACCTTTGCATAATACAAAAATTATAAAAATACTTATTAAGGTTTAAAGTAAATTGTTTTCTTTAATACCACTTAGTTGCAAATTGATATTACTTAGTTACAGACGTTATTCTTTGAATATCCAAATAAGTTCTTTTTTTGGTGATAATTCTAATTTAATTTTTTTCTTTATTTAAAATTAGATTCTTCTTTATAATTTCAGGTGATAATCTGTTTCACAGATCAATACAGTAATTAATAAAAAAATTTATGATGCTTATTCTAAATTTAAATTTTCTATAGCACTTAGTTCTAACATGGATTTTTGATGAAATATCTTTGATCTAATTTTGAAAAATATTTGTAGTGATTTTAGTTTTTGTAGATAGTCTAATGAAAAAAGATTGTAAATTTTTCTGATGTTTTTTGATTGCTTTTTTCACATATAATAGCTAAACTCCAATTCAACATTCTTTCTATCTTATTTTTTGATCGCTTAGATAAATGTATCAATAACCATGATGAATATAAATATTGAGGCAGAATATACGATTTCAATATCATTATTTTCCATTTAATTGGTATAAAGTTTTTTAACTTACAGAGTGTTTTGATCCCTTTTGTGCCATTTTTTTATTATTGTTCATATGTGTTCTTTAAATATCAATTTATTATCAAAAATAATACCTAGTATACAATTTTATTTTCTTCTTCAATGGTTTTATTGTTTACTTGTAAGTTTAGTTTTTCATTATTTGATTTGCTTAGCACCATGAACTTTGTTTTTTCAATACTTTGCTTTATTTTATTCTTATCAAAATATAAGATAGCTCTGTCTAATGCATTTTGTAAACCTTCATGTTTGATTGTATATAATAAAGTATCATCAGCATACTGTATGCATTTTATTTTATTATCAAATTTGATGTCATTTACATATATGTTAAATTACAGGGGTCCTAGTACTGAACCTTGTGAGATTCCATGGTTAATTATCATTGAATGACATGTTTTAGTTTATTTATTAGGATATTATGAGCAATTGAATTGAATGCCTCTTACGTATTATTGGGATTACTGAATTTGGTCTATAATTAATTGCGTCTTTAGTATAACCTTTTATGTATAGGTATGATTT
This sequence comes from Hofstenia miamia, assembly GCA_900660155.1. NCBI lineage: Eukaryota > Metazoa > Xenacoelomorpha > Acoela > Hofsteniidae > Hofstenia > Hofstenia miamia. Next base: position 608,887 of record CABFPE010000056.1, on the reverse strand, counting down.
GTGCTATTTTCAAATCATCTGAAAAGACACCCTCAGAAATATATTGGTGTAAAATATTACATAATGGTCTACACAATATTGGAATAGCTTGCTTTAAAAATCATGATGGTATTGTAGACGGTCCTTGTGATTTATTAATGTTTAAGTTATGTGATATTTCATTAAACTGATGTAAAGTTATGAAACAAAATTTAAATTGTTCTTTATACATTAAATTATTGTGAATCTGCATTTCATTTATAGAGATAATATCGTGTTTGGTATCAGTATAATTTCCTAGATTTATGAATGTTTCATTAATTTCATTAGCTATCATTTTTTGATCATATATGATTTCATTTTTATCTTTTAAAGATGTGATCTCTAAGGAATTTTTTCCTTAAAAAGTTCGGTATAAATCTCCACTTTGTACTATGCTTTTATTTGCAAATTGTAATTTCAAGAAATTGTGTAAATCTTCCTTGCATTTTTTAGATATTTTGTTTCTAATATATTTATACTTGATAAAATTTTTGTCATTTTATCTTTACAATAGTTTATGTACGCATTGTGTTTCAGTTTAATTAATTGCTTTGTTTCATTTGATAACCACTGCTTCCATTTAAGTAATTCATTTTGACTCATATTCTTCTTAACTTTTTTTAATGGACATTGCTCATTAAAAAGATTGTTTAAATTTTTAATAATGAATCGCAATTTTTCATCAACACTTGTCAAATTATAAAATAATTTCCAATCTAAGCATAATAATTTATTTAATAAAGTATTTTGGTCGTAGTTACTCTTGGAATGAATGTAGTGACATTAACTTTCGTATTTTGAATTCTTACAATAAATATCTGTTCTTTCTTTTGGTTTTAAGTGTTTCGGAACATTTAGGAGAACACTTCCGCCTGTTAATTTTTTTGTTAATGCATTGTTTCTATTCTTATTGAAAAATAAGAGATTTTTATTTATACTTCGTAGTTTGTCATCATTTTAATTTTTAGCCATGTTTCCAACAATGGAGTTTAAATCAAAATTGTTTAATAGATCATTAAATTTATCATATTTATTTGTAACACTTTGAAAGTTAATATTTATGTATTTAGTTGTACATTTAGTAAGATCTATTTTTTCTTTTAATTTTGTAAATGAAATGATATCTTTGTTATTAGGGGTGGATTTATTCATACTTAGACTTTAATCTTGCAATTTCAAATTGTTCTTTGTATAGAGGACATACTTTGTTAAATCTATTACGATTTGTTGCATTGATAGTATGCTTACTGTAGTTAAAACAGTTTATGCAACAATGCTGTTTTTTGTTATTTTTGTTTGGACATTCAATGTAATTATGATTTTTCAGGCAAAACATGCAATTTTTAGTATCATTTACACTTGAATTTTTTGCGTAACCAAATTTACCACATTTCGAACAAATTTTGACTTATAAATGATCACTGACATGCAACTTTGTAAAACCAAATCTTATTCCATTATTTAGAAGTATTGATCTCACCTTTGGAGAAACCTTGAGATCGCTTTTTTACAATTTTAATATTTGCTGGTGTATGAAAATACTAATGAAAATTCTTCCTCTTTAATTTCATTGAAAAATTTATCGTTTCCTTCAAATAATTTGTTTTTGAAATAATCGAAATCTTCTACATCTTCATACAATGGAATACTTGATAGTTTTATCTTAGGCATGAATTTGGTTGAGGATTTTAGTGTAATATTTTTAATTTTCGATAGTTCTTTCTCAATTATCTTGGTTTTTTAATCACTAGGACATTCCAGAATAATGTCATTTTTATTTAAAATTGAAGGGTGATCAATTATTGCATTACTATCATCAATATTTTTGATAATTTTTTCGTCATTGCCAACTAATTTTTTGCATTCTTTGCCATCTTCCTGTTGTAATAATTTGCTTGACACTATGATTTTTTATTTGTGTACTTGTGTGGTAGGTGAAAATTTTGGGTATATTGATCGGGGAGAGACTGTTGTGTTTTTACACCTAAGTACTATAGCTTAGACAATCCAAAAATTTTATAAATTAGTTTGGAGCATTCGATCTTGGATTGATTTGATATTTCAAATTCATTAATTACAAATTCTAAATTTGTAAATGAATTTAATAGATTGGTAAGCTTTTCCTTTGCAGGACCTTTAATAGTATTGGAATAAAGCATTATACAAAATATAATATGTATTAACTGCTAAATATGAGAATTGAAACTTATGTAAGCTTTCCCTAGGGATCCATGTAACGAATTGGGGTTTCCACACAAAAAATTGGGGGACTGGGGTAGATGTGGCATTTTAAAGATCCATTATATTTTGTTGAACTTCGCATATATTGGGTGCGTTCGCGCAACGCACCGGTTTTGCACTAAGTGTCAACTAGAGCATTCGCGCATCCACCGGTTTGCATTTTCAGTGCCCACTGAAACCCAACTGTAAACAGCGGAAAGGTTTGTTTACTTAACAATTAAATTTCGTGCACACTACATTCGCGGTGGCAGCGGTAGTCAACCTAATTTACTCTTAGCCAATCAAATGTTGCTTATTAACAAGCTCGTTTCTTATTTGCCTATACTAAGACGATTTATCGACCTAAAAAATTTAAAAGTTTGTCTTTTTAGTTAAATACGTAATTTTTTACCTAAAGATTAGTATTTAGCACCTATATAGATTTTTTTTGCATACAGCGCACAGTGTATGCATTTCAAAATTTTGTATCAAGAGCGCAAATATATATATATATATATATATATATATATATATATATATATATATGTACATAGGCAACAGGGCCATTCAACCAATATCACTTTAATTCAATTTATAATAAATACTCCGATCTCTGGTAAATATAACCCGGAACTGTACACTTTGGTAAGTGATTTACAATGCTATTTCAATGAAAACTCGAAGTTTGTATTAAAATTAATTAATTAGGTTCGGCTCGGCTAGCTACATAAAATCATTGAATGACGCTCGTTTTAGCTCAATATATTTTTTAAAAATATTGGGCTCAAAGAATTTTTTACATAGATCTTCCTATTATTTAATAAACATTTCTTAAATAAGATTATAAGCAAGGCATACTGAATGAAAAAATAAGAAGAATCTGCATAATCAAATTTACAAGCAGAACTATAAATTTGCTTTGTCTAAAATAGATTCGTTTTGGGCTCGTTGTATATCAAAGACTGTGCTCCATAAGCTCGGCTCGTTGACAAATCTTTTTAGAGGAGTACAAAACAATGTTATTAACCAAAAAATACAGCAGCCAAACTCAAATCTATAGGTTACTTTGAAAAAATATTGATAAATAGGTTTTATAAAATACAAATTTTACGAACATCTATATTACTGTACTATTAAAATATCAGAAATATCAAAAATATCATGATATGTTAGATAAAAAACAGATTGATATATTTATATTTTTAAAAATGTATTATTATACCAATCCCTCGTTAAAATTGAAATTTTCTGTTTCCTTAGCTAATTATTCAAGGTTATGCAAATAGATGGGGTGTTATAAATTGACATATGTCAAATAATTCTTCAATTTTTGACTTTTTATAAAATTTAATTGATTTCAGCCAAACCCAACTAAAAAGCGAATCAGTTGGCGTTTCGTGCACACTGATTTTGCAAACCGGTGGATTGCGCGAATGCTCCAGTTGACGCTGAGTGCAAAACCGGTGGATTGCGCGAATAGGTTGGTAAACAACGGAATGCTATCGCGAATACGTTGACAACTGAAAGCCAACTATTCAGTTGTGCCGGTTTGCGATCGCGAACGCACCCATTGAATTATGTCACTATCTAGACCTATAGCAAACAGATATTCTAGAGAAGAACTGTTAAAACTGTTTTTGGATACGGAAGATGATGAGATTTCTGATCAGTCTGAAGCAGGTAATGATGATGAGTATGCTAATGATATAATAGATGACGACTAAGAATTTCCAACCGAAAGTTTATATTCAGTTGATGATGACGACAGATGTGACAATAGCTCAGAAATCAGCGTCATGGTAATTTGATTGAAAACGTCTGGAGGAAAGTAAGTCAAGTGGAAGTTGGGAGAGAACATGTATCAAATTTGTTGAAGTGTTTTCTATGTTTTGTCAAGCACGAAAACCCATATTATATTTGATCAAATTGTTGATAAGATTGTTTACTACACGAATATTGAAGGTAGACGTTTGAAACCTCTGCGTGCATCACCATTTTTCAATAAGAAATGTGAGCCTGTTATTCGAAGTCACATTGAATGTTTCATTGGTATATATTTATTTGCTGATGCATATAGACAACATTATCGCGATATTTAGCAGCTTTGGTATAGTACGCCGCAATAGTAAAGCAGTAAAGGAAAATCGATTTTCAAAAATTAGCGAATTATGGAAAATTTTTGTACAGAATTTACAAAAATTATATAATCTAGAACCTCAGTTAACAATTGACGAATAAGTTGTAGTTTCATGGAAGACTATGCTACAAACACTATATTCCCACGAACAGTTGCAACCAATAGTTTTGCATTGAGTGGTTTACCTTACATCGCCTCTCATACACTTTGCAGTTCTGATGAATTTGGTGGATTGTCAAAAGTGTGCCAAAAGATTACTTGCATTTAATCAATTTATAGTTGAAAATGAATTTCCGGGCACAATGAAAAAGTCAGATATAACACCTTTGTATAAAAATGGAGATCCCCTCTTTGCGAAAAAAACTGTAGGCCAATCTTATTTACACACCTCAAGTAAATCCCAAAATAAACCTAGTTGCATAGCCCTTTTAGACTTAAGCAAAGCTTTAATTCAATGAATTTTGAAATTTTAATGACTAATTTTACATTTGTAAATACATTTATATGCATGCATCTAATTACACAATTTACAAATTGCATGCATGACAAATGCCGTGTTAATTCTTGTCATTCTACTATGAAATATTTAAATTCTTATTGTTTTCCTTTATCATATTGGATTGATGTTCTAGTTGTTTTTGATGCTGCTCAAACTGTCAATAAATGACATGAATCCCACAAAATATCTTTTTAGCTTTTTCAAAAATTTCTTGAGTGAAAAAATTTACATAATAATTATAAATAAATGTATGCCTGTAACATGGTAAATGCTTAAACACACTTTCAGGAATAGTCCAAAGCTCTTAATTTATCATTTTGAAGCATCTAGAGTTGTCCGATATGGGAGCCAAACCTGGGTGCATTTAACGTCGTTATAAAGGTAAATCTAAGCTATTCAGAGTCTCTATAATAGTCACGAATTTTTACTAAGCGCCGCTGCAATAAAGTTGTATTCAGAGAGGCTATAGCAATTCAAAATTCAAAACATAGAAGTATTATAACACACATTCTAATGCTGCATCATGCGCTGAAAATGGTTATTTTGACGTTAGCTAAAAAGTGTCAGCGCAATTTATTCAGTGAATTAAAATTTTCTTAACAATGTTAATAAAAAGAACTAATGATTAGAAGATGATGGCTTAAAAACAAGCTGTGGGGAAATGCTTGAAGAGATCAAGGAAGTTCATAAGTACTTAATAGTGATAGAGAGGGCAACAGAACGGATCACGAGAAAATATAGACAAGATTATGGAGGTTTCCACAAGGAATTCTTTGGAGAAGAAAGCATACAGCTAATGCAGGGGAGAAGGTAGTGCATTTCTGTGAGAGCATAGAGAGAATGATGGACCAGAGATAGACGATGAACAGATTAAGAAAGAGCTTAGATTCCAAAATGAGATGATAGCAACATCAAAACTGAGGTAAACTCCGAAGAAGATAAAAAAATAGAAGTAGTTATGCAGAGACTTGGCACATGAGTATTGGTTAAAGGAGTGCAAAAAATGTTCATGTAAGACTCGCAGTAACATTGGTGTAATGTGTTATCAGTGGGTGTCCAAACGTGATACTAGTGGAAATAGCATTCCTGATACAGAAAGTACCAATCAAATGAATAAGGTAGGCAGCATCTGGTAAATAGCATGTCTGCCTACTACATTGACTCTGTTAACCTCAGTTATTTGAAGTAGACTAAAATTGTTAATTAGAGAAGAACAGCCTGATCCCAGAGAAGCAAAAAGAGTGCGGGACAAAGAATGAGGAGGCAAAGATCAGTTACTAATAGACTAGGAAGTAGTTGAACATTTAAAAGGAACAGGTGCAACTTAGCAATGGCATCGGTAGGAGTATCGCTTAGATTACTATTGAAGACACAAATGGGTTGGTTTTCTATTTAAGAAAGTGAGAAAGTAGTAGGCTGAGTTGGATGACCACATCCTAAAGTTTAGTCTTGGGATATTTCAGCTAACTAACTTAGTACCATTACTGTTTACAGTTAGCTTAAGCCCAATCACAGACAAACTAGAGTCAGATGTATGATATAAATTAATGAAAAATGGTAACGTTGTGAGTCACCCATGGACAAATACAATATACACGCTAATCAAAGGAAAATGATGCAGAGGTATTGGAGAAAGCAAGAAGGTAATCTGTGTTGGACTTTGGGTTAGGTCAATAACGAATTAAGGAAGATGATAACACATATTAAAGGAAAGAAAGCACACCAGAGTAGAATAGAAGTAAAGAGAGAAACAAAACATAGCCAGAAGGCAGTGCATAAAGAACATTTGAGGAAAAAAGACAGGTGCCTAAAGAATACAGGACTAAAGCAAAAGAAGCCCTAATGATGGCAGCACAGAAACGAGCTGTCGCGAAAATTCAGTGAGGAACCGCATGGATGGAAGAGTTGATGTAAGTGACAAATAAAGAGTTGGAGCCATTAAATCATCTAAGATCCTAACATAGATGTGATAGATAAAGAGAGAAGATTAACAATGATAGTCATAGCACTACCAAAGGACAGCATTTAGAAAGTCATTTCCCATAATATTTTTTAAATTATTTTTCTTTGATATATTTTAGAAATTTAAAAATGTTATTTTGTCCATCTGTATACATTCATTAATACTCTAGTCGAGTAGAAGTAATGTGATAGAAGAATTTATTAAAATGCAACTATTCAACTAACTTATGATATTTTCATTATTTTTTTGTTCACTTCAAAATGTAGTTTCTTGTTTATTCATTGATGGTTGAATATACATGTACTTCAAAAATTTTAGTTTTTTAGTACAAAATCATTTCATTTAGTTCATTCATTGTTCTGAATATTATACTAATGGGCTTTGATAACTTTATCACCAAAAGTCACTGTTACTAAAGTCTGGATCTTTGGATGTCATCTTAATTGATTTGATGGTTAATGCGTTGCATATCTCGCATATGTACATGTACTATTAAACTTCTTTCAATTTTAAGGTTTATTTATTACTGCGCAATATTTATCTGTGCTTATAGACAAATTTTCTTCATTTTTGTCTTACAAAAAGAACCCAATCCATACTTAGAATTTTTGAACATGTGCTAAAGCAATTTATTCGCACGGATTTCGTAATTCCAAATTTTTCAATCTAAGTGTTAACCCAACATGCCAAATTAAATTGGAATTCAGAAGTCGTCAAAATCTCTTACTGCTACGAGTAACATGTTAACAAGAATTTAGCTTTAAACTTACTTGGAATTTTTTAATATTTTCCTAAAACATAATTAGATACTCATAACTCACGAACTACTAGGGATATTTAAAATCTGAATATACCACAGGATAATGACTGTTTCCCTTTTCATTTATGGTTCAAAATTCAGCCTGGTTACAATTTATTCAAAGAAAATTATCTGAAGTAATTTGTTGTTCCCAATGTGCTCCTGATTTTCTGAAAAATAGGTATGGAGAGAAGGTTTTTAAGAAATTGGAGTTTTCATTGAAAATATATGCTCACTTGAATGAAACACATTCAACAATAGATGCATCAATACCCCAAGATTTTCAAGTTGTTCTAACATGTGTTCATTAGAGAATGAGTAAATATTCCGATCGGGTCGGGTTTTGGTCCATGTTTACCTTACATTGTCACTCTCTAGTGTTCATCAGTATTTTAAAGACACGCTGGACAGATTCATAAATCCATTTTTGTTTTCTTGGCTTCTAATAGGCTTGTTTTCTTAATTGAGGTAAGTATGCAACTGATCCTGCACAGGAAAATTAAACATCATTATGTGAAGAAGCACCTTCTTTCCTTGAAGAAATTCGTAAAAATTCATGTTGGCAGAATATTTGGCCTAATAAATTTTTTTTTCAAGCAAAATAACAGATGTTTTTAGTTTTGGATTACCCTACATTATAAGTAACAGAATTTGGATTTGAGTCAAATTTGTTAAATAATATAACGCCAAAGTCCTCAAACATGGGCCTAATTATTGCAAAAAATTGGTCTAAAATGGACAATATCTCAAAAAATATCTTACCATTACACGACATTCAACAAAATGCAGTGAAATCAATATCATTTATATATCAAGTGTTGAAAATTGAAGTTTACATATTGAAAATTCACATTAGTATCATATATATTCATCTAAGACTCAATTTTAGTTTTTCAAATTTCAGTCTGTAGATTTTATTATGTTTCTAATATACTAAACTTTGATTGAAGAAACCGAGAAATTGAAAAAAATATTTTGATAAGTATCAAAAATGGGCCTAAAATGGACCGAATTTGTCTAAGTGAGCTGGTCCAAGGTTTTGTTTGCCGGATCGGGTTTGGGTTTAAATTTTCTCTCCATGTCTAGATCTGCCTCAGACTCAGTTTTATCATCCTCGGGATATCCCTACCCAAAGAGGAAATCATGTAACATAGAAACAGTAACCAAATGAAGAAATCAGTTTTGTTGGTAGTTATGCACTAAGCAATGTCTACTGAAGAGCACGTATGAATTTCCTTTCAATTACATCAATGTGTCTAAATTCCTACGCAAATGTCGTTTGGAGAGCAAAATAGTTATGGTATATTAATTTTGCAATCATCAAAGCAAAAAAATGAATACGCCACTATACTTTTCCGTCAGATTTTCACTCACTTTCGCCAATATAGCAGCAAGATTTTCAGAGATGAGGTAAATAATACTGGTATCTTTAGTTTCAGCCTAAAACACATTAACCTAGACAAGGCAAAATATGTATTCTATCGATCTGATAGCAATGCTTCTTACAAAGACTTTCAAATGTTAAAAAGGCATAATAGATTGATATTGATGGTTATAACCAGTGATCATGTATATTCAATAGCAAACGCGAAGATCCTAGCCTCTATCTTTGGTGAAGAAAAATGTACTATTGTAAGAGTTGATCATGATTGCACGTTTGATAAAACATTGATTCAGTGGAATTCAAACACAATATTTTCAAACTTAGAGACATTTCCATGTGCAACAGAGAAGGAGTTTGGGGTTAAACGCCAAATAGACTACTTAGATTTATCTTTACCCTCAGTAATAATTCGTCTAATAAAATATTTAGAGTAGTTATCCAATTGAACATACATAAATCCATCATCATCCGAACCTATTATTTTTTGGAAGATCATACATTTCAGTTCAAAAAAATAGTGAAAGCGAAAATAAATTCATCAATTATTTCCTAGAAATATCTCCTACAAAACTCTCTAAATTTTAAAATTTAAACAGTAAAAATCATTTTAGTTAGTGCATTTGCTGGGCAGTAAATGTAGCTTGCCCCTCTCTAACCGATATTTGTTAAGTCGGGATTGAAGCTAAGTACTGTTTGTAATAAAACAAGTAATACAAATACTTATCTGTAGATCCTTTTCAATTCGATTTGTTGAAAAAATTTGAACTGTAATTTACTGTCTATTAATACAAGCAATTTCATATAAACTTAGAGCATAGCGTACTAAGCGTAAATAATTTTATTGTAGTTATTCTTACTTTAACCAAAATTTCTATACTTGGATATCGAAAATATCACCACAGTATTTTACTTGGTACGGTATGCTGCCGATCCCTATTAATTCTGATGTAATTTTCAATTTGCTCATGATGCTTTTCTTTAACCACTTCTAGCTGTCTTTTTAACAATCCATATATCAGTGGAAATCCCATGGATTTCATGGACTTGGAATTTAAAACACTTGGATCCAAAAAATCTATGAATGGATAAGTATGTCAACTACACTTGATCAGAATTTAAGACATTTTCGGACAATATCAACATCTTATTCAAAAACCTTCGAGAAACAAATTTCTACTTCAATAGAATGACTTGCTTTACTAAAGCTTTTAAATTTTTTTATTTTAAGTTTTAAAACTTCTCTCACATATCCAATATTTAGACAATACATGCAAAAAGCTTTCAATATCTACGAAAGGATTTTTTGCTGCTATTAAAATGCACGTGTCAATTCCAGTAAACAAAATTTTCAAATACCAACAAGGTGCAATAATATTGGGCCTTGCATAATATCCTTGGGTAACTTTACCATTTTATTGATGTGATTGAAACCATCTTTTCTTAAGATATCGAACTATTTGCTTTTCTAAAATCAAGTAAAGCAAATGCCATCAAGAAACTTAATTTATGCTTAACCAAGAACAATGAGTAAATTTACAAATTCGTAGGAACATGAAAAACATTTCATAATCATTTCTAGTTTCAAAAACATATGTGAACCTTTTGCGCCTTCCCGATAATAGAAAAATACATCATTATAAATTTAGACGTACAGCTGCCATAACCTTTAACTTTCAGTGCATTAATCTTAGCCATCATCATTTGTTTCATTTACATTACTAAGAGCAATAAATTGCAAAAATCTAATTACAAAAAGCATGCAAGAATCGCTTCGTGTATTTAGATGTTCTTATATGAAATAATCAAGTTTTGCGCAAAGCCTACATATTTTTACTTTATTGTATTGGGTCGGCGTTCTCTTATGCAACTAATGATTCGCTTACCTTATATTTTGTTCAATCAATATACTAAATGGATGCTAAATGATTATGAACTAAGCTTTAAGGAAAGGCTGTTAAATTTAAATATGCGACCACTGGTATTAGGTATTGAACTGGAAAGCTTGATATTCCTTTGTAAAATTGTCAACAGTCGATTTGATATGAAATGGAGCGATAAACTTTATCTTAACCCAGTAAATCATGAAGGTAGAAGAAAGCATGATATTTTCAGATTAAAAAAGACCAAAAGGGTAAAATCGTATTCACATTTTTGAATAAGAATTCCAAGGATAGCAAATTCATTGCCATATCGAATTTACATTTTAGAATTCCCTGGTTTGAAACATCGCTTGTATACTCTATATTGGAATTTCTTTCCACGAGAATTCTTGGTTGGAAATCTCTGCACATGGTCCATAAGATGCTTCTGTAGTAATTGCAGAAAAATCAAAATGAACCTAGATGTATATTTGTAAAGTATATTACCCAAATAGTTTTTGTATATCAGTTGAATCTGTAAATACATTTATTTATTTATTTATTATTGCATTGGAAGAGGTGTTAACATTGAAATCGAAATTGATTACTTTTACTACTAAATGTTTTTTGCAAATATATGAGTCACAGCAATTTAATACTGCAAAATACAAATAGAAAGCCATAAACTACAACTACATTTATTGACAAATTTTATAATAGTAATAATAATAATAATAATAATAATAATAATAATAATAGTAATAATAATAATAATAATAATAATATAGAGTCCCAGTGGCCAAGGGGTAGAACGCGAAACTGGGACCGCGAAGACCCTGGTTCGAGCCCTGCCCCGACCCTTTCGTAATATGAAAGTGACAACGAAAGCAAAGCTCTCAGTCCCCGGCTGGCCTTAAATGGTAAGAGTGTGAGAAGAATCTCAGGTCAGGCGGACTCCACAATCGGGAGTATGGACTCGAGAAATGGTAGTATAGGATCCACACAGACCAATGGACGATGGCATAAATGGACAGATGAGCAGAACAGAACAGCACTGGAGTGTTACAGAAGAAGAAGGCCAGATGATAGGGGTTACAGAAAGAGAATGTTGGAGGAAGGCAGGAATGGGATTAGAAGTTACAGAGCAGAGGCTTGCAGGACAAGTGTGAAAGTTACAGTTGGGAAAAAGAGAGTTGAAAAGATTAAGCAAACGGAAGGTGAAGTGATAGACGTTGTGACAGAAGTGGTGGAAGCAGCAGAACCAGTAGACGTTGACACTACAGCTGCAATAAAAGAAAAGATGAAGGAAGAAGTAGGTGAGAGAACTAGGTTGCCAGTTCCATGAGGAGTTAAGAAAAGCAAGCTAGCAGTAGAGACAGCAAAGGTCAATAAAGTGTTGGAGGGGAGTAAATAGCTTAGTGTATGCAGGTGCATGTGAGGTGCTGAAGTGTTCATGAGAGACTAGCAGAAGCATTGGAGGAGTGGGTGTCCACAGTCGATGGTAGTGGGAACGACATTTCTGGTACAGAAGGACCCAAAGAAGGGTAGTGAAGCAAGCAATTTCAGGCCAACAACGTGGCAATTGCTAACTTCTGTAATTTCAAGTAGGCTGGCATGTTACTTAGAACAGAACAGTTGATACCAGAGGAGCAGAAAGGATGTAGGACAAAGACAAGAGGATGCAAAGATCAGTTGTTGATACACCAGGCAGTGGTGGAGAATTGTAGAAGAAGGCAGACAAACTTAGCAATGGCATGGATAGACTACAGGAAGGCATATGACAGCATATCGCATAGGTGGGTACTGAGGACATTAGAGGCCAATGTAGTTTCACGGAAATGGGTTGACTTTCTAGAGAGGGAGGTGGGAAAGTGGCAGACTGAGATAAACAGGCAAAGGTTGAGGTTTAGGCGAGGCATATTCCAGGGAGACTGCTTAGCACCACTTCTGTTTGTAGTTAGCTTAATCACTATCACAGAAAAGTTAAAGGAGACAGGCATAGGGTATAAGCTGGAGAAAAATGGTAGAGCAGTGAGTCACATATGGTACATGGATGACCTGAAGATGTATGCTAGTTCAAGGAAGATGTTGCAGAAGCAAGTGGAGACATTGGAGAAGGCAAGCAGAGATTCATTATTAGAGTTTGGATTAGGGAAGTGTGCAGTAGTGACAATGATTAGAGGCAAGCATGTGGATGGGGATGGTTTGAAGTTGAGCAGTGGGGTATGATTGAGGAAGTCAAAGAGGGGCACAAGTACTTAGGAGTAAAAGAGAAGAATACAAGAGGAGAGTAAGCAAGGTACTACAGAAGTCAGCATTTAATAAACAGAATAGTATAAAAGCAATTAATACATGGGTAATACCAGTGTTGGGATAATTGGTGGGAATACTTATGTGGAACAAGAATTGACTGAGGGAATTAGAGAAATAAACAAGGTATAGGCAGAAGGCAATGCATAGAGAATACTGGAGGAACACAGAAGTATGTGACAGAGAAGAGAGGAATATAGAAAGAAAGGAGAAAGAAAAGATAGACAAGTACAGGGAGTTGGCAGAGGAAATAGAAAGGCTGTGGAAGTTCAAGTAGTCCTGGTAGTAGTAGGCTCTCTAGGAGCAGTTAGTAAGAAGCATAAGAGATACTTGGAGGAGTTGGGAGTACCAAAGTGGGGAGGAGTGGCAGCACTGTTAGGAACAGCTAGAGTCCTGAGGAAAGCTCTCAGACTCCCTGGGAACTGGTGAGTTCCCTAAGCTGAGAGGAATGCCAGCATGAAACTATGAAATGTGATGAAATATAATAATATATATAAGAGCTGGAGAACATTTTGTTGGACTATCTGTAATTATTAAATTGTGGCAATTACATGTTTAGATTCATTTCAACAGCAGTAAGACAATGTTTAGATCATACTGCTCTTCTTAAGAGAAAATTTATAAGACAGTATGAAGATTTAAGTACATATAGTGATTGATTCACATTAAGGGCCTGCCCTCTGGGATGAAATCAATGACCTTGAGATTGTTCCAGCAAAAGCAACTAAGAAATGCAATGACCTACAGAAATTAATCAGTTTTACCAAAAACTAGAAAAAGGTATTGACAATAAACTTGAATATTAATCATTTATAAAAATAAACTTCAAAAGATTGCTTTAGGCATCAAATCCATTAATGAAAGTTAGCCCATAACACAGAGCACCCAAAAGATCCATTCTTTTGTCCTGTATTAATCTTACAATAAGGTAAGGTGAAGCCATAAATAAAACATTCAACTTGCATATTTGAGCTTTTCACACTATTTGCAAACAAGAAGTCTGCAATATGTTACAGGGAGTCCAAATTCTTTCACCTAAGCACCATGTAATGTTTGCAAACTTGACATTATTTTCTAAACATGATACTAAATTACTGCACACACTAAAATTTCTTAATAATAACATCAAATTTAGCTCCAGAACAAATGCATGCATTGTCAATATAGCAAATAAATCTGGTGCATGGAATAATTCTTTTACACTTACAACAATTCTGTTATGGAATAAGTTATCTTGTTACATAAGATATGCTGAAAACCTTTTAAAATTTAAGTGATTATTAAAGTACAATTTACTTTCATCAAAAACACTAAACATATTTAAAATTTTGATTTTTGTTTGATTTTTATTTAACTAGTGCTTAAGTAGAATATATATATATATATATATCAAAAATATCAGTTTGCCTAGATCCTAGAAATCAAAAAATCATCACATTTGTTCAAAGATATTGTCAAAAAATTATTTTGCTCAATTTAACTTTGTGAAACATATTTCATCACTAGATGGCATTCAATAGAATTGCTTCATTTCCACATGGCAAATAGCCATAGGTGTCCCATTGAGATGGGGCTGTCTTTTACCTTACTACTCATATAAGATTTTGGAAAGGTCTGAATCTGAAATTTACTTAAATCTTTACTAGGAATTAGAATAAGATAGCCTTGGCTAAAAATAAGTTCAGGAGCATTTTGAAATTCTTCAACCAATTACTTCATGTGTCTGAACTGAATTGAAATTTCAGTTTAAATTATAGTGAATTGGCAACTAAGTAGTAGGGCTCTGTGTGACCACTGCATCATAGGGCATGTACTAGTCCCAATCCCAAAAACATTGCAGTGCACTGAGACCAAAAATTTGAAACCTGGATCTCATTTGAATTAGAATACAAACTGATTCTAATTGAAAGTTGGAATTGTATTGGAATTGGTTGGAGAAACACAAATTACAAATTCATTGATTTCAATTAAATGTTATTAAGAAATTTTAAAATATCACAACAATTTTCATAATGCAATTACTTAGTAATTTCTAGACATGGTTCTAATAATACTCTGAATCAGTCTATTTGATTTGGTGAATCCACTTGAATCAGTGGTGGATCCAGAATTTTTCATGGTGTGGTGACTTTTAACTATGCAACAGGACTTGCACATATTAAGAGGGAGTTCCACACCCCAACAATTGGGTAAATCCTAAAGGCATCAGTATCTCTAGGTCATATAATCAATAATGTCAATTTTAAACCATGGAATAAAACCTGGGATTAGATTTATACAGGAAATGAGGGTGTAAGCAGCTTCCTCATAGTTTTGACAAAAACATTTTTGGAAAAAGCAGCTGGACCTCTTTGCCTCTTCTTGGGGAGGCCTAGACCATTTTTGCAACTTGCAGCATAATATAAACATCTCAATAAATACATAAAAACATGTATACATTTAGCTACTGATGATTGTTTTTCTTTAATCCATCAATAAAATATGCAGATGAGAAAGTTAAATGTATCATTACAAATATCAGTACTAGTGTGTCCTATAGACACATGCACAAAAGGACATCAATTAATTTTACTTGTGTGATTCTAGCAACACTAATATCTACTATGTGGTACATAGGTAAACATTGTTAATAATAAGCAGTCAAACTGTTTTCTATTTTTTCAAATAGACACAAAAAATGAAATAGCCCATTAAAATAAAGCTTAACTTTTTTAAATAGGAGCAATTTGAAAAATGGTTGTGTCTAGTCACCCAAAACATCTTCTTGATAATTAGGGCTTTAAGTAATGAAATGCCTGAAAATTTTCTTACTGTTATATACAGTAAGTTTTCAAAAATGTAAACCACAACAACTGTATTGTAGGCAAGTCTCATCATTTAGACCAAATTCTTTGTTTGACTTGGTGTTGCCAGGAAGAAGTATTTTCATATTGCTGATGGAGTTCAATAGCCTATATGTGAGATGTTCCAGAATGGTGTTGAATTATCTGAAATTGGCAGAAACCTGTCTATCTCAAGGAGCACAGTATCTAGTAGTGTACACAGCTTGAGGAGACTTGGGAAAGCTCAAGTAGAAATAGCATAGACAACACCCCAGCTTACTAATTGACAAAAGCAGATCCTCACAAGTATAATTTCAGCTAAAATAAAGAATCCCAAACAGAAATTTTCTGAATTATTCAGTTCAGGAGATGAAACCAAAATATAAATGAAAACTTTTGAATGATATTCTAGAAATTTTGTTTCTGTAGAAAAGCCCTAAGAAAAAAGCATGTGCTTGGAAGGAAGCATTACCTTCCTAGGTTATCAGGGGTCAGAATAACAAATATGATTCTTGTGATATCACACTGGATAGATGTTATTGTCAAAGATTAATACACAGTTAAGTTTGGACACATCTCCCAGATTTGAGAGTATAAGGATCTTGAAGGTAGTAATTGACCAGATAGATATAGTGTTACAGCATTGATATGCATAACATTATTCTCCCTCCACATTTGGTTTTGTATCATTTCCTATTGCAAGGAGACTTGAAAGCATTAGAAGGCCCCACCAATGCTGAAAAGTACTTGAGGATACTTGATCAGTGCCTCTCCCTCTTCTGTGTTATAATATTTTCCAGTAGGACAATGCACCTATGCACAAGGTAATCTGGTTGAAAGATACTTCCAAGAGAAACATTACTACATCCCTCATGGCCAGCATATTCTCCAAAATTGCTACCAATAGAGAATCATTGGAGTTTTGTGAAAAATTGCAGATTCACCAGGTGTTAAATAATGCAGATCTAACTCAATGTATAACTGAAATGTAGAAATTGCTTCCATTATGCTACTTAAAGGCCTAGTTAAAAGCATACCCAAACAATTTAGGGCTGTACAGATTGCAAAGGTACACTTGACAAAATATGTATTATTCATTTTTTTAGATAAAAAAGGCTTAAGATTGCTATTTACTGTATTACATTTTATAATAAAGCATAGCCATCTATAACAAATTGACAGGCAGCTTTGACAATGTAGTGTACATGCACTATAGTTAATTTTTTTCTTCATTCTATGTTATTTCATGCCAGTGTACATTATTATAAATCTATTAATAGTTTATTATATTAACATAACAAAACATGATATATGTCAGTACATTCAAATAACTAGTACATGTATATAAATGACTAGGTTTTCTATCACTTGCTCTTAATTCATAATTTCTTAAGCTATTGTATTGTGATAGAAAAGTTCAATGTTGTTCAAATTAAATTTGTTGAAATTATTATTTAATTTTTGCAAACAAGATTATGAATGATTTTATCAATACTGGCTTTCAGTATTGTCAAAATACTAATGCTGATATTTTGGAAGCAAAACTAAGGTTTTAGCAGTTGAATAGGCACATAACATAAATTTAATAACCTTTACTTTACCAAGTCATTTGTTAGAGTTAATATAAGCAAATAATTCTATTGTTATACTTTGTTTGACTTCAGGCAATTTAATTCCAATAACAAATATAAAATTGTGGGAATTTTAAAATATTATATGAAAAAAGATTTATTTGAATGAAACAAAGAATATATGTAAGTTAAATCAGTACTGCATAATGAATTTAGTAAGATTTTCCTGGAAACCTTGTTTCTTCATAAATCTCAAAGTGTGTCAAATTGAATGATTTTGCTGAGGTAAATTAATGTAAAAGATAGTGACAAATATTTGCTAAATCTATAATTAATTCTTTTAGTAATTGACAGTTTTGCATTTGCTATTCCATTCTTGTATTTAAAACTAACATTAATGTCTAATAGAATGATGTTGTACTAAAAAATTAGTAAAACTGCTTAAGAAAAAATTCAAAAGGCTAATTGCTTGTTAACTATGTGTTAAGAAGGATATGTGAAATGCCAGACTTATATTATTTAAAGCAGCTGTAAATTTGTCCTCAGCAATGCATTGATTAAGAGTTTGAAGATGTTATTTATCAAAACTTTCAAAATAATGTTCAATTATCCAATATGATAATTGCTTCACCTACGAGATTTGTCAATAATAATAGAAATAAGAATCAAAAGCAATTTATTATTAAAATATAATAAGTAAAAACTATAAACTAAGAATTAGTTAAAAAATAAGACTAAGATGAAGAAAATCACATTTTGAGAGGTGTAATCATTAATAAAATTAATTTTTTGCAAGAATATTTTCAGATTTGAATATTCATTCATTATGATTAGTTAGTATATATATATATATATATATATATAGGACTTATATCAAATTTTGCAAAAATGTCTGGAAATTCATTGTCAGTTATACATTGGTTAAATTCTAAAAGTAATAGCTTACTAAAGTTATGATTTGAACATTATAAGAAGATGTCAACTTATTTGTCTCTATGTCTTTACTATGGTTTCTATATCATGGGAATTTGTGACAACATTACTAGAAATTAATGAATTTTTTTTCTTGTATTGGTGAAATTTGAATTTGGCATGTTTCTTAAATTGGTCAATTAATTTTGCATTTTCTGTAAATTTTTATTAATACTGAATTTGTTAATCTCTTTACTTTTGCCAGAATTTTATGAATATATCATCATTTTTTGTTTGTATAATTTAATTGATTAAAAACTTTTGCTGTTTAAAGCAGAATTGACTATTAATCTTCTTTGATTTTCTGTAATGAGTCCAACTTGATCTTGTATGGTCTGTTTTAGTGAGATCAAATATATTTCATCTGAAGCCTGCTTGTCCATGTATGTTACTTGGTAAAGGATATGTTTGCATTTTTAACTTTTCTACTCATATGAATGTACATATTAAAACAATTCTGAAAACACAATCTGAGCTGATTTGCTTTTAGGCATTTGTTGCATAATCTGGAGCATATAGAAATAAAAAAATTACATTTTCTTTTTGTGTGTCACATATTAAATCTTATAAGCTGACTGAATAATATTTAATATTAAAATAATTGATAAGAATAAGTTGAAATCTAACAATCTTCAGAAGGTAATTTTATTTAAATAATCTCAAATGTTTCTATAATTTCTTGTTCTCTTTGAATTTATTGTTGTTTTATCTTCACAATGATGATGTGGCTGAAAAATTTTAATATGTAATTATTCAATAAGATAGAATTTTTACCACAACTCTTCACTTAACACTAGAGGAACCAAACAATAATCTTAAATTGTTTTTTGATATTGTAACAGCAAAAATAACTATTTGTTGTTGAAAACTGTTTAACTTTTTTTTAGTAAAAACAGTCCTCATTCTATGTTAGAATGCATACATAAAAATTATTAATTTACTACAACTGTTTTAAGTAAATGGCATGGTTCTTTAAGGGTATTACAGGTTGGGGCTGATCAGTGCAAACCCAAAGGTTATATATTTCAAAAAGATAACATTATTCATGAAAGCAAATGAAATATACTATTCTCAGAATGAAAACATCAAGTATAAGAAATTATTACAATTTCTTGATAAATTTTGTATCAACTAACAAGAATTGTCCAACAACTGCTATTGCAATCAAGGTCTTTAGTAAGTTAGTGCACAATTACTGATTAAAATTGAGTCCTTTG
>CABFPE010000056.1:558427-573478 GCA_900660155.1 Hofstenia miamia | reverse complement strand
TAAATTTGACCACTGGCCTCAAAATATCACTGAAAAGCAAATTCAATGCCATAATCCTGGTTGCTCTTGACGAATCTGTTTCAAATGCAGCAAATGCGATGTTTTTCTTTGTGTTTATTATGATCCAAGTAGCTTCTTTGTTTTCCATAATTGATGATTTTATTTTTATTATCTGTTAATATTATGAGTTTAGTTCTTGTCAACTGTTTTGATGTATAAAAGTGGTTGCATGCCTTCTTAAATGAAGTACAATATGAAAAATAGCAGTAATGTAAGGTAACAATATATTATCCAATTTTGCATTTTTTCATTATTTGGTAATTTTACAGTCAATGTACTCAAAAGAGTACACATAAATAATATTAAAACTATGGTATCAATAACCTAGCAATTTTGGCTATTCTATGGCATTGGTTTTTTATTAATATATTCATAGAAATCTGGTAATTTAGTTTAATATGTGATGTTGTGCCTCCGCCGACGAGGTTAAATATTCTAGTGAGGTGCTCTAGTGAATTGTATCTTTCAAAGTGCTTAATGGAGATCATAGAAAACTTACTCCTAAAAATAATGAATTTTGAATGAATTTGAAAAATTTACAAAGTGTAAATGATAAACATTTATTTACGAGTCTGTTATGGGTTGTAATCTGTTAGCAAATCAGAATAACTCATTCTTTCAGATACGACATTAACATTATTATTCATTAAATTCATTATCTCTTCAGCTAATTGTTTTATTCAAACAAGAACAGCCAAAATTGGGACTTACTAAATGTGCTGAAATTTTACCTCACTTCTTTGCTGACATTAGTAAAACGCAAATGGATCGCGTCTATCGATCACTGAAACATGATGGTGTATAAACAGCTAGTCAACGTAAGCCAGGGACTGGTAAAACTTCAAACGTTGTAATCACGCCTGTAAAACAAGCTATTGTCTCCATGGCAGTCACTCGTCCTGACAAGAAGAGGCGGCATTTCAGTCAGAGAAAAAAAAGTCACTATGGAATGGCTAAGACATAACACACCTGACTTTATCACACCAGAAGAATGGGCAGGCAAGAGCCCAGATTAGAATGTTCTTGACTATGCAATTTGGGGAATTCTTCTCGCTGCCGTCTCAGCCAACCACCCCGTGACATTGAAAATATCGACCAGCTGAAGGCAGTGCTTGTTCATTGTTCGAACGAACTCCCTCAAGAGACAATACAAAAAGCTTGTGCCAGTTGGATTAAACATTTACAAAAATGCATTGTAATGCAAAGTAATCATTTTGAATACACTTTGTAAATTTTTCACTTTAATAAATTATTTTGGACATTTTTGCTTTATGCTTTTTGAATTGTGTCGATTTATACTGGGCCCCTGTATATAGAACATTTAACTTTTAATAAACAAAAAATAATATTTTTTAGGATGGTCAAGCCTATGATTATTTTTAAATACCTGTGGGAATATAATAAATGATATCATTAAAATAAAGAATCCAGTAAATCCAGTGAAAATCTTGGCTCCTTCTGAATGAACATGAGGCTGTAGCGACGCCCAATTCTGTGCTGAGCCGCCAAAGTATATAAGTACCACCATCACCATGCAGAGCCCGCAGAGAAACATAAAAATACAAGAAACCACCAAGAAGTAGTATAGCACCTTAGGAGGTTTAGACCATCTGTTTCTGTATGCATCATAGGTATCACGAAAAGCGCCACCTAGCTTAAAATATCTGTTAGTTATATTATTGATTAGTACTGGAAAAAAAAATTTAAGAACAAAATTAACACTATTTTCATTACACAGGATTGACTTTGTATGTGGCATTTTACATATAGGCAAGTCTTGATGTTTTACTGAGAAAGCGTTCTGAAATTCAACAAATATGTATTTTGCATGTGAAAACTACCACAATCTTTCAATTATATATTATTATTTACTAGTTGTACAATAACAAATATTTCATGTACGAAATATTAGAAATGTAGCAAAATATATAATAAAAGATATTTTGCGTACATCATTGTGAACCTTAGCGCAGTATGAACCAATGGTCTTCTGCGTTTTGTTTTGACAATATGCATAGCTAGATGTCGGGATGCTTCCTTAGTTGAAAGAAAAGGTTTTTCAACATCAAATCACACTGTCAAAGATTTAATGTAGCTTTGATCGAGTATTTTCGGAGTAGTGTTCTGCAGCCAAGGCAATTTTCTTGGCCGTATCCGGCCGTTAGCCGTAGTGCTTTGGGCGTAATTTAAACAATTACAGAAATTTATAGAAACGGCTGTTATAAAAACTACAATTCAAATAAAAATCATGGAAAATTTGTAACGGTCAAAATTTTTTAAAAGAGTGAATAACTGAAGCGATTTTTTTTATCAGCAATAGTATTTCCGCATCCACTAAACACTCTTTCACATTCATTTTGTGTAGCATGTAAATGTCTGGCAATGACGGCCAAATTGGGGTATTTGATGCGACCTTTTGATTTCCAATAATTAAGTAATGTAGCGTCATGAGCACACTTTAATAGTTTTATATATAAATATTATTACAATTCATCAATATATGATTTTTTTGTAATGATCTTGGAAAAGGATTTCACCCTTTCCTTCCTACACCTCTGTTTTCTCAATATTGCAATGCATTCTGTGTACATCTTAAGCATACATATAAACTAAAATATATTTGTGATAGTCATATGCATATATATATATATAAAATATCATCACTTTTATGATTAGACTTCAAAACTGAAGCAACATGTATTCAATTGCAAACTAGTATTTTCATATATGAACTTTAGCCGGCACTTTGGCCTTGAAACAAAATCTTTGGTCGCAGCCGGCCGTTAGCCGCAGAACACTACTTCAGAGTTGAGTTACTACCTCACTATCTGCGAATAGTTCTCAATTGGATTCAGTTCTGGGTTACAATGGGGCCATAGAAGTTAAACAATTTTGTTCTTCACAAACCAAGCTTTGACGTGTGATTCAATGGAAAGTTGCACTGACATGTTGATAGATGAAATTTTATATACGCAGAATCCGCCAATATAGGTTCAACTCACTTTTTCATTGTCACTAAAATTGCCTTAATATTTACTATAATGTAGAAAACATGCAGTAATTTTAATCGGTAAGTTTGTCTTTTGTCCATGATTGTATGTACAGTTGATTTTTGATAAGTGCATGCTCAAGTCAGGAAAATTTCTCAGTGTCAACTTGAATTTGGATTTCTTGGAAATTTTTACTGTTATGCGAGGTTTATTGTTCGGGACATAAATAGCCATTATTGCCTCTCTACCCACAAATTAGGATGATTTTCAAACGGTGCATGATAATATTTAGACTATTTCTGATATATTATACACATGCTTTGCATTCTGTATTGCAGGTTATATTTACATTGTAGTTGAAGTCAAAATTTAACATTTCAATAATGGGTGTCACAATTTCTGTAAATAACGCGGAAAAGGATCTTCAATAAAGAAAAAAGATTTTCAGCCATAGAAAGTATATACAGGCAGGTTCATAAATCAGTTACTAATTTCAAATCGTCCCCATGACATTTCTATTCACCAGATTTGCAAAGAAGAGTATAAAAATATATGTCATATATACTGTATATAATACACACGTTATTCTGAACAAAACTTATATATTTTCCCTTGGACATTTTAATTACCATTTACATCGTGAGTATAAAACATATAACAAAAAACTGTGTAACATACGCATAGCAAATTAATCGAATGCATAATATTTCATTATCTTGTATGTACAACTACTAAATTTGAAGACATTTGTTATTTTATTCACAAATTAAGCATAAAAAATAGATTACCTGTTCTCCCATATTGGAAAGAATTGATGCTACAGAAGTTGCCATTTTTGCTTATTGATTTTCCCACAATATTTGAAAATTGAAAATTCCGGCAAATTTTTAGTTGCAGAAAATTAGTGTGGAAACCATGCGCTACGTTCCTTTTGTTATAGATCTTACTTGTCCTCAGTCGTTTATGATTGCAGGATTTTGCTTTCTAAGCAAACACGTTCTATAAAATGCTGCTTGGAGATCCAACCGTGTGAATCCCTTGAAATTTTGCATGCAACCCTGAAATCGTTTACTGATAATTTAAAAAAAATAATTAGTATATGTCAATGAGTTAGTTTTGGTGCTATTCTGAGTTTGACTTTCATACAAAGCCTAAAATCATGGGTTTCCCAAATTTATAAGGCTTTTTTGGCTCATGTATCAACTTGAGACCTTCGGTTCAGAAGTAACCTATAGGTTTAAGAGTATCTCTATTTAAGACTGATTTCAAATTGGAGAAAATACTGAATCATATTTCTAAGTACAATTTTGACCTTAGAAGTCAAAAAATTTTGATGACACATTGTGCATATATGCATATAATTCAAAAGCTCTTAAGCAGACGCATTTACCTACACCTAAGGCATGACAAAACAATATTTGGCGGGCTAAATAGGAAAACTAAAATTGTGCATATTTTTGCACCTTTTTTACTTAAAAATTTTTTAAGGCTTTCCATTCAAGCGAAATTATAAATAACGATCATATATATGCAATTAGTGAAATAGCCGCAGTACTTTGAATTTTCAACATTTCCAAAATTTGTATAAATACAATACATTTCTTTACTTTTCTCACGACCATTCATTCAAAAGAAAATTTTGGCATTCTAGCAAGGATGAGCACAAAACAATTAAATATTCATAGAAAGATCAGAAAAACACTAATACCAGAATCAGTATTCAAACAAAGTATTTCAAATCTTTCAACATTTCTAATACAGTATGATTTTCCATGGCTATGCAGAAATTTCAAGATAATATTTTTCTCAAGTGCTAAGCACTTCCTAAAGTATAGTTTCCCATCAAATTCGAAATCCTAAGTAACGCCAAAAGTGAGTTAGTAATGGAAGTATTGCACACCTTTCAAATATTTCTCTTTAATGATGTCAATATTTTGCTTCTGTTAATAACCGAAGAGAGTATGTCATTTATATGCTGAAACTTTATAATATTCTATATTCAGAAGATATGTTCAGTTCAAAAAATTCAATATTGTTCCTCTTACATAAAGTATGCTTACTGAAGCATTCTTTATCTTTCCAATAATGTGATAGCATCTTGAATGTTTGTAAAGTTTCACTCAATCTTTACTCGATATTATGGGAGCAAGTAATATTTTCATTGTTTTGGAGTTCTAAATGAACTTCTGAAAGTATCCATGATTTGAATTTTCCTCTGAATTTTTATGATCTGCAATAATCAATTGAATTACATGCTAAATTCAAAACCAACGTACTGACAATGTAATGAACTCGTGAATGCAGAATTTTTTCCGGGAAATATGTATAATATGAAAATTATATTTAACAAATATTTTCTGATTAAAAGGACAGAAATATGAAAATCATTGAATTAAATTAGCTTAATGAATACATTTACAAGAGTTATTTACTATAAAAATAGAGAGACTAAGAGAACTTAATAGACATAAAATTGAATATCATAAATATTTTCATTAAATTTTTTTTTGTTATACATTCTGAAGTTTATATTTTATTAAGGTTGTGTCAGGACATGATACAATATAATAGAATTCATAGTATTAATTGTGAATCTGCATATGCAATCCACAGAAGACAGTCCTACATAAGCTTCAAGGAGTACAATAAGAGCTAAGATCAGTACAATCTATGCATGGTAATTTTATAGAGAGTCTTTAAGAGCTGAACTCTACCCCATATATTTTCAAAAAAACCTTTTCCATTGATTTATATTATGACTGTTTTTGTTGATAAATATGGTTCTAATTAGAAATCTTTTAGATATACTTAGGTATACATAAATTTATATCTATGATTTCATATGTATTGAAAATAAAAAAAATTGTAATGTATTAAAATACATTATGCCTAATTGCCTATATGAAGCATATTTTTATTTGCAAATGTTAACGGGGTAGATAACAAATATTACTATTTATATTAAGACATATTTAAATGATCATTTAAAGAAAAATTATAAACCAAAAAAAGTATTTGAGAATTAGTACCTACAACTTTTTTTGTGTAATTTATGCCATTTTTTCTTTCATAGCTTTAACGTATGGAAAATATCTTGGCCTTTTCATCTAATTTAAACTTTCACTCTTCCTTATTGTGATCTCA
Source organism: Hofstenia miamia (assembly GCA_900660155.1). NCBI lineage: Eukaryota > Metazoa > Xenacoelomorpha > Acoela > Hofsteniidae > Hofstenia > Hofstenia miamia. The sequence goes on along the minus strand of CABFPE010000056.1, from coordinate 567,284 downwards.
ATGACACATTATCTAATCATTGTTTCAGTATTAACAAAGCCTTAATTAAACCATTTTCAAAAATGTCATAATGTACTATCTATTCATTAAATTTTTGAAATTTGAAATGTATTTAAATTTTTCTTGAGGTCCTATTAATTATCCTAAATATTTAAATATATTTACACGGTAACTTAAACATAAATATATATATATATATATATATATATAAATATATATATACTGAAAATTGGACAAATATCATTTCAAAGACCATGAAATTTATTGTTATTCTTAAAATTTTTCATCAATAATATTTAAAGGTTTTTTAAATTCTGCATGACTATATGGACTATAGTGGTTTTCTAAGTCCAAATGAAACCAAATAATTATTGTATTGTTTTAATAAAAATTTAACAATGATTGGAAAACGGCACTCAAGGCGTGAACTGGATGCGGCCTCTGTTCAAATATGCCCAAGGAGTGCATGTGCATTTATAAAATTCACTCAATCTTTTAATTACAAAGTGTGAAAGTAGCTGGTGATTGAAAAGTCGTAAACGCTGTCTTTGATTAACAAATTTATTACAAATTACATGGATTCTACACAAACTGAGTTTCTTATAATGGTTTAATATGAGGCGAGAGATCGGATTTGTTTAGAACACGGTGTTTGTCAACATTGTTCATATTTATTATCCAACCATTTTGCAAAAGATTTTTCCACCTAGTGGTTAGCAATAACGAAGCCTTTACTTTACCTTATCTCATTTGGATTTTTAGCAAAGGCACAGACATCAATGACGTGCAACAAAATTATTACAATTTCCCTTGAATTTCCCCCAAAGGCCCCGCATTCATCAGGGACATGTTCCAGCCCCTATGTAAGCTCCCAAGACTTATCTATAGTTGCTTGCGTTGTGAAAGCTTTTATTGATCTTTGATAGAATTGCGTAGATTAATTGCTATCATACAAAGTTTCCTCCAAAAGACAAAATTATATTGAACTTTTGTAGATGTAGTTTAAATTTTGTAATATTTTTAATTATTCCCAATAGATGCTGGGCTGAGAGTGATGCCCGTTCCCACCCTGTCAATTCCACAGGCGGGGACGACGCGATTAAAATCGTCTGGACACAGAATTTTCATTTATCCTAATAGGGCCTATAAAAATATATTGTCAATACAATTGTTGTGTTTGTCAACAAAGTATGTGATAAAAATCTATCATATGTCAACAAATAGTTATTAAATTTATACAATTTAGAGAATTAAAAATAAAAAAATTATAATTATAAGGAGTTAAAGCAAATTTATTGCTAATATGTATATAAAGTCTACAAACTAACACATGAAAAAAATATTTACAAAACTATTTATTAATTAAAAGGAAGTTTTAAAAATAATTCGACCATGAATTGAGTTTATCTATGCCCAATAATTTTTGTTTATTCAACAAAATTTGTTTGATTTTTTTTCTTGAAGTGTTTTTAATTTTTCTCACATTTTATATCGATATTTAATTCATTCCACTAAGATTGAACATCTGAAGGAAAATGCATCTTGACGATTAAAATGTGTTTTAGTCCTTTTATTGATTGTAATGTAATTATTGAAAAACCTTAGTGAACTTAATTCATGAATAAATTTATGAATCATACATAAATATTGATACTGAATAAAGTAACTCGGGGCTAAAATATCATATGATGATCTTAATTGCGTAATAGACTCATGCTTTTCAATATAATTCAGTGTTCTAAATGAGCAGTTATATTTTGAAAGAGAAATGCACAGTAATTAAATTGATTCAGTACAAATGAATTAATTAGTTCTATATGAAATGTGTTTCCTACATGACGCAGATTGTACAAATATTTGACTCCAAGGCCCATCTATTTTAATTTTTGGGAAAGAAAATTATTTAATTTTAAGTCATTGTCTATTAGTACACCAAGTTAATTTACACATGTACTTGAATAATTTCAGCATCACAAACATTAATATTAATATTTTCCGTAAACTTTCTTTGTTCTTTGGATGAAATGATGATAAATTGAGTTTTTTTCAGAATTAATTTTTAGTTTATTACAATTGAAATATGTTAAGAGATTTTTAATATCTTTTGTCAAATGCGTGGTTGCCTCAAAGGGATTTTTTGCTGTTCGTAATATGCAAGTATCTACGTGTTGATATATCGTTCCGTTTTCCAAGGATTTTGAAATATCATTTACGCATAGTGCAGTACAGTTCCTTGGGATACACCTAAATTTGTAATACAGTAGTATATTCTGAAAAAATGTTGTCAATTTTTACTCGTTGCTTGCGACTGCTTAGAAAACTCACAATAACATTTATTGCATTAATACTCAAACCTTGTCGCCTTAATTTTTCCTTAAAAATATTGAAATTCATTGAGTTAAATGCTTTACTTAAATCAAGTAAAGCTACCGCTGTGAACAAATTCTGATTTAAATATAATTTAATTTTTTCTGTGATTGATAAAATCGCATCAGATATGCTGAATTTAGGTCGAAATTCCAATTGATTAATTGATAAAATTTGATTGTCATTAATAAATTGTACATTTGTGCAGCTGAAAGCTTTTTAAATATTTTTGAGAAAAGGTGTGTTATGCTAATTGGTCGATAGTTCATGAGATCTAGCGGTCGCCTTTTTTAAATAACGGTGAAATATCCGATTGTTTTAAAAGAATTGGAAAATCATTCAACAGGTTCTTAGTAATTAATACAAAGTAAGCATGGCTTTGCCTACAAATTTAATTGCGTTCAAAAACTATCTCCGTGCTCCTATGCACTGATGGATAAAAACCGTTTACGCGTAGTCCCGACACATGGCTTTGTGAAATAGAGAGTGACATATGAGATAAACATGGACCCGAACCTGACCCGGGCATATTTACTACCCGACCCTGACCGAAAATTTAATAGTCGAACCCGACCCGAAATATTGACGTTATGGTTTCAGAAAAAAAGAATTTCGCCCTGAATGACTAATAACAATATCCTATCAGTATAAGGATTTCAATCACTTCTACTTTACACAGTGAAAGCAGCTTCCAGTGATCAGTAGCAAAAATAACGAAATCACGTCTCATAGTGTAAATATAGTTGCAATTAAAACATGCTTTTTGTGATGGTATTGCATAGTGTAAAAATCCCATATGCTCAATGAGGTACGCATTAGAATTGTTGTTGAAGATCTTTGTTGTTCTTATGGGCTTTACTCCTCATTAGACTCTGCACACTTAGTGTGGGGAAAATATGAATGTTTTCTAGATTATCTGAAATTTAATTTAAAAAATTGTTAATATTTACAAGTTTGTCAGGCACAGAAATATTCATCTTCACATGGGGGGACATTCACTCATAGATGGATTAATATCACAAGATTTCCAAATTCTTAATAGGGTAGAAAAAATTTGTTTAAAAATGAGCATTAAACGGTTTGTGTCATTATGGATGCACTACGAGAATTAGTTTGAGCAATAATAATGAAACTATTATTAAGGGTTTAGAAATCTCAAGCCTACAACAGTGAAGTCTGTATTCCAATGACATTTACAAAAACAATGGTATTGAATCTAAATATAGAATCTATTGAGATATAATTCAGTGTTAAATCATTCATGAGTACTCAGTAAGGTATTCTTGGCTCAATTGTTGATTAACGTCTCAAAAGATATCACTTGAGAAATACTAGTTTTAACATAGTAACTTCATATCATCAAGCCAAGTTAGATTTCAAAATTGCGCATAATTTTGTACAATTATCATTGAGTGCGCCTATCGATATTGTACTTAATCGAGTGTGTAGAAACGTCAATCTATATGTACTGCGATAGGCTTTATTTCATGAAAGATGTTAAAAGGTAATTTTTATATCTTTTACTTCTATGAATACGTATAGAATATATATGTAATGTTCTTTACATATTTCATCATTAGTATATTTAATATGTTAGTAATTTCGCCTGTACATATAACATTTCAAATGTATGTAACGATCTACATATCATTCGCTAAAAAATTGGAGAAAGACATTTAAATTAACCGAGGTTCTGAGTTATCCCTTGGGTTGAATTGGTTCAAGTATACCCGCAGATCAGGTGAGCTGAGCTGCATTAAGACCTGCATTACCACGCCCAAATTCTAGCTAAATTGCCATTTATAATTGATATATAAAACGTGTTAGTTGCAGATTGCATTGTCTTGGAGTAAGACACATTTGAAATAGAGATAAGCTCATATAAAAGATCATTGACATAATACTGAGTGTAAGTTAGGAGTCAAATGTCTGACTAAATATTACTGACTGGAATGGATCGTGGGGCATTATTAGGTGATAAACGCTAAGATAAGAATTTCATTCTTTTACTACTGCATTACCTCAGGGAAATTTCTATATTCAGTGAACCAATGTCTTCCTGTGTAACATGATTTCTTACCACAATTATTCACTAAGATGCGTATTAGAAAAATCATATTCAATAAAATTGTATAAATGCCATAAATCACTTTGTAATCAGTTACAAGATCGCGGCACTATTCACTTCCTTATGATTAATAATTGTATATTATTATCAAGATCTTAATAGATAATTTAAAGAGATGTGTTTTAAATAGTTGCAGAAGAAATTCTTGATTTTGAAAAATTTACCTTTATGTAATAGTTGTAAACTTGAGGTAGTTATTTCAAATGAATACTAGTTAAAATTTTATTCTTAGATAAAAATAACTGAATTTAAAAATATACTGGTATACAATAAAAAATTAAGAAAATGTCAGTCTTTCACTTCAAGTTTAAAAGTAAATTAAATCCGCTTTTAGGCAAAGCAAGTTTATAGTTCTGATTTTTAATTTGATTATGAAGCTTTTTATTTTTTGCAGTCAGTATGCCTTTCCTATAATCTTATTTAAGATATGTCTATTAAATAATAGGAAGAGCTATGTAAAAAATTTTTTAGCACAATATTCTTAAAACTATACCGAGCTAAAACGAGCCTCATTCAAAGATTTTATTTTGCGAGTCGAGCCGAGCCGACCTTACACAAAATCTAAACGAGCTGAGCCGAGCTTGGAAATGTCGGCTCGTTGACAAGTCTGATTCGGATTAATACGAAGCTCTGTTCTAGCTTAGTGTAGAGATTTTAAATTAATTTATCTTGCTTTACAATGGAAAATTTGTAAAATTTTGAAATATTTAGAAAAAACTGTTGAAACCCCAACTGCAAAGTCAAATCAAAGCCCACGGTATGTAACTACATCATTCCATATATACTTACATATAGGATATAACTTTTTTATATTACATTTATGTAATATTCTAATCCGACTAATTGCTTAGACTATTAAAAAATTTTCAGAGTATAATATCTGCATAAATAAAATATTTACTATTATGTATAAATGACAGATAACAACATTTTTATTAGAATATGTGCTACCAAGTGGGTATTTCCTAAAGTAAATTAATGATCTTAAAAATTCAATCATTAAAATATGTTGAATTGTATATTGTATAATTAATGCAAACCGACTTCTTCTAATTAACAGTTGAATTTCAAGTTTAAACTTGTGTTTTGTTTTCACGATTCTACTGTTATATTGACCGACATTTTAATGAATTATCTAAAATATAGCCCAAAACCAAGAAGTTGCCAATTTTCCATCCTTGTTTAAATTGAAAAATGTTGCTCACAATTTCTTAGCCTCTATATTATGAGCAGGTCTGAAAAATACCCATAAACTAAAGAGTTCTATTCAACCAATATATTAAATTGAATCAAAGTTTTATTGTAAGCGGTACAGAAAAGTTCTTTTGAAGTACAATTGAAATTCTAAATAGAATAACAATTTGTTTATACCAAAATTCAAAATGATTTCAAATATACTAAGAAAACTTTTTCAAAATTTGACACTCTTTTCTAGTCAAAAATCGTTGGCAATCGATGACCTGCCTATTATTAATGAAACAAGAGCGTCTCAAATCGTGACAAATGTGGGTGATTCACTTGACATTTACCCTCACACTGCTCGGAAAAGCATCCCTACTCCAAGACGAAAAATTTCATTTATTGAAGACTCTCCCGTAATTCATCAACCTAAATATGCATTCATTATCCCTCACAGTGAACAGGGAATAGCCCCGTCCACAAGGGTACGTTTTTTTATAATATTTGATATTTTAAGGATACCTTAGCAATTTCCCATTAACTAAATATTATGAAATTACATATGAAAAGTTCGATGTATTACATGTAATTGTAGGAATTTTCAGAAATTGCGAATTTTTACTGTAGTTTTTGAAAAGAATTTATATCTAATATGGCAATGCTTTAGATAGTATTAGGTAATATCATGATAAGTTTCACGTTGATCATTAGTGATTTCATGCGGTAAGTGGATATGTGCACAAACAGTCCTGTTTCTAAAAATTCAGAAGGCAACGAGACCGTTCCGAAAAATGGACAGTTACATGTCCAGAAATTATCTCAGAGTATAACAGAAACGTAAACAATTAAATCACATAATGAGTTTGACAGAAAATCTTTCAGTATAAATATAATAGATATGTTTTCAATTTTTGAGATGATGCATTAGTGAATGCAATGATTGTTTCCAATTCTGAGAATCTTACTTTTTTGCAATTTCAACGAGTTATTGCACACAATTTAATAACATTCAGAAGGTAATTTTCTCCACGAAATCTCTTGCATTTATCCGAATTTAACTCCCTGAATCGAAAGAGAAACATTGAAAACCGAATTAGAAACGTGCCAACTGTCAAGCTTAGTTGTGTAATCTTCAAATAAAAAATGTTTTTTGGAATACCATGTCATTAACTCAATTGACAAACAATATTATTTATGTAATTCTTGGAATAAAACGTATACATTTGGATTACAATGTTATTAATTCAATTAATTTATAATTTCTTCTTAACTGATCATTTTCCTCTAAACGTATATTGGGTCGCTCAAAACCCATGCTCATAATGTTGCAAGGAATATTTTTTTAAGTTTCTTGAAATTTGATCTTTTTTGTCATGATCTAAACACCAACAACTCTTATTAAAATAAACATTTGAAATTCAACAAATCCTATGTAGGTTAAAGGGTTAAAGCGGTGGGTTCGCATTATTCATTGTCATAATACAGCAGCAGTCATGATTTGAAATATCCTATCGTTGAAATTTAAAAATCACCTGAAAAATGTTTTTTTACAGTTAATTTTTTGTCTAGTTTTGTTATGCGGTTTTGAATCTCCATGCTTTATTGAAAAAAGGTTTGATTCTGATCAAAATATTATGATTCAATTCAAACAGATTTGTGCATTAAATCTGCGGCAGTAAACATTACATTTGTTATTGTAATATTCTTCTGCATAAAAAGATAGGGCAGTATTTTCTACCGAGAATAAAGCTAAGATATGAAAAAAGTTTGTTTTAAAAAATAAGAGAAGAAATGATTATGTTGAATTTAGAGTATCATTGCAATCAGAATCAACTATATATATTAACGTAGTTGGTTCTGTTATAATGTAAAAAGTGCTAAATACAATTAAAGAGCATCATAAATCATAAAGTAAACATAAAAGCAATAAAAACATTCAATCAAATTCTGACTATGGATGTTATCTGATGACCTTATAGTTATAATCAATATTAAAAAATTTGTAGTCAGTCCAAGTTTTTCCGAAATAAATTTGGATTTTACTCATTGACACTCTTCGACATGGCTTCAAATGTCTAGTGCATTTTATTCTAAGAAGGAAATCATTTCATTCACTTATTGCAGGAATTTAAGTGATTTTTGACCGAATTTGAGACCTTCACATAACTACATTGATCTTTCATCGCACTTATTGATTAATTCTTGGAACTTTTATGTAACTAAAAAGTGGGAGCATTTAAACTTTTTGAAATTTACTATCGGTATTTATTTGAACAAACTGTATAGGACTTGGAATTGATTTGTAGACAAAATCTTTTGTAAAGCAAGATTTGGTTGCAAACGCTTATACAGGGTGTCCATTAAATATTTGCCAAAATAAAAGGCTGATAAATCGTATCTACATTATTCAATGGATGTAATTACGCTATGGTCTTGTCGCTAATTTGTGGGGATTCGATTTTTTGTTCAAATGCTTCACCTATCATTTCGATTTTCAAATTAATTATTTAAAAATCGTTCAGAATCAGTTTGCATTTAATTTAAAATTGATCTTGAACTTTCCAATAAAATTTTGCTTTTGGAATGTTATATTATTGGTGGAAAGTCAATCACCACTGCCATACGAGCTTTCTGCACTGAAAAGCGGATAAAAATGACCGCCACAAACCACCTTTTAAATCAGTGGAGTACTTGATCAAAAAATTCTACGAAACTGGAAGTTTGCTTAAACAGAAACCACCGGGCCGTTCGTCGAATGATTTTTTTATTGAAGAGGTGAAATCTCACGTCGAAGAATTTGAAGGAAACGTATCCTCAGTATTCGATTTGATTGAATAATTGGATAACCAATTGGATGCATATTTGATTGAATAGTGAATAAACAAAATCAGATAGAAATTGAAATTAGGGTAATTTTGATGTCCATTTCCCAAGTTTTCTCCGTAAATCAAACTAAAAATGAAGCATGTAATATAAGCAAAAATCCAAATCCCCACACATAATAAGCAAGATAAGAACGTTACCATACTCATAAAACCATTTTCCTATGAATTATTAGCTTTTAATTTTGGCAAGTATTTAATGGACACCCTGTATTATTTAATATTTGTAAAATTCTTTCCTGGGGACAAAAATATTAATTAGGGTAAATTAGATGTCCATTTCCCAAGTTTTCTCCGTAAA
>CABFPE010000056.1:531870-548410 GCA_900660155.1 Hofstenia miamia | reverse complement strand
TTTAAACGTTTAATTGTCATGTGTTTTTGATTGTGAATGTCATAACTTTTTTAATAATAACTTGTTTATTAACCATTAATTTAGATACGATTGTGTGAAATTCATACCGTGCAAATACACATTATGTTTGTTTCCTACAGAATTCCTTCAACAACTTGCACAATAGACAAATTTAATAGTACGATATATATGGTCATTATAAGCAAAGTGTAGAATAAATTACAGTTTTGTCTTGTCTTCAACACGTATGTGGGTTTTACCACGTACGTTTATTAAATATTATTATTTATATTTATTTTTACTTGGAAATATTTTTCGATTCCACTTTTTAAACAAGTATGTAAATGTGGGAAATTAATACATGGGTTTTACCACGTACGTTTATTAAATATTATTATTTACATTTACTTTTAGGAAATATTATTATTTTCAACTTTTTAAACAAGTAAGTTAATGTGGGATTGCAATACATGTAAAGTATGTTAATGCGGGAAAGTAAAACTAAAAATGTAAGGTAATGTGGGAAAGTAAAAAATGTAAGGTAATGTGGGAAAGTAAAAAATGTAAGTTAATGTGGGAAAGTAAAACTAAAAAAGTAAAAAAATGCAAACTAAATTAGGCCACATAAATAACACAAAAACTAGTAAAAGTACATGCATGACGTCAGTAAAACACCCCCGGCAATATTTAAGACGTCTCAGGTCAAAGGCCAACCCTCTCGACCAATCAGAAAAAAGTGGAGCCTCCTGGACTCCCCCTCTCGCCCAATCAGAAAAAGTGGAACCTCCTGGACTCCCACTCTCGACCAATCAGAAAAAAGTGGAAGCTCCTGGAACCATTACTATACTACTAATCTCCAGATAATTTATTATTAAATAACTGCCAATTTTGTATTGAAATCTATTATTGCAATTAGCCGTTTGCATGTAAACAAAACTTAAGAAAAGCGAACCACAAGAGCATTTATATTTGGCTACTCTTATCCAAACTTCTTAAAAATAAATTCTAAATGAAAGTGACATTTGTGTTTATTTGAATTTGTAAACATATTTTTGCACGTTCTACAAAACTACTGGAGCTTCACTCAAAAATTTTGACAAGTTCTTGCACGAATTTCATTTAAAACTTTGTCAATTTCTTTTATTACAACAATTTATGTAGTTATACGGAAAATAATACGTTCCTACATATCCAAGCAATATATCCCTTAAAATATAAGGTAGTAAATATAGAAAATAAGTTTGTATTTTTGTTTATTGATCATTAAATGCATGCTTGCAACAAGGCGCTAAGCATGCTCAGGTAGCATGAATACAAGAAGGTGAAAAAATATTGGTAATAAGAGTTATTATAATAATTACACTATATGCTGAAGTAACCACCCTTATTGCAACCCCCTGGTGATTACGTTTCGTAAGTTGTTCCTACCGTTACCACTAATTTAGTAGTATATGTATTGCCACAACTATTTATTACCAGGATTGAGATAATCCTTTTCATCATTTAGAGAACATATAATTTCTTATATATTCAATTACTAAAATTCTCTGCCAACATACATCAGCACAAAGTAAATGAGAGTTTTCAAAAACGCTCTTTACTTGTAGCAGACAAAATTTACATGTTAAAAGTATTGCACCAGCCAACAATGCAAAGCTGATTAAATTTAAACAGAATGGTTTTTGTCATTTGCAAATTTTAAGTTTTCAAGTAAATTTATTCTTGTTTTTCAAATAATTAAAATATTAGGTCCAACCCCAGCTCAAACTGCTATGTCAACAATCCGGCCCGGCTTAACCCTATTCCAGATTGGGGGTTTACATTTTTAAATTTTGAGTCAGTGCAGATACATTGTGAATTGTTTTCATTGGGATATAACATACAAAATTCCGATTTGGCTTCATAAATTATCAATTTACAAACTCAAAGAAAATTTTAGCAATTGTTGCAATTCAATGCTAGAGATTCTACTGCTAGTAGAATTGGTGTATTGTCGCTAAGTATGCTGATGACATCGGCCTATTGCATTCAATTACAAGTAGGCATAAAATAATAGAATGCATGTCATTTACATAAAATACAAAAAATAGAAATGGGCCTAGAATCCTGAGGCTTGAGGCACACCATTGTAAACCGTATCCAGTCCGAAAAAAGTCATTTAATTTTTGCAACTACAACCAAATTTGGGATTAGAGACCCAATTTTGATCTGTTGCGAAGATTACGATTTTTCTATTAAAGTTACGAAACACCTGAAGAGTTAATTCTGTCGCAATCAGACAAGATATCATTGACCACTACAGCCAAACAGAACAACAGTGAAGATTTGTCTCAAAGAAAAACATGATAATATCGAATCCAGATATCAACAGTTGTTAAGGGAACTGAATGGAGATCAACAGAAAGCCTTTCAAACAATATCACTCAAAGGTTTCTCTTCATGATTTACTTCTCTTCCAATAAAAGAAGAAGTGATTCACCTCAATAAGAGCGAGTTGAGATGGTATCAGTTTGAGGTATGGCATTGAACCTGCTGATATGCATACGACGTGTGCATGCGGCAAGAGATTCTCTATTGCACATGCACTCTCTTGCCACACTGGTGGATTCGTTGTAAAACGTCATAATGAATTGCGTGATGTACTGTCTGAAGCAATATTTGAAGTTTGAATTGATGTTAAAAAAACATCTTACACAAATAACTAGAAAATTAAAATCTACAACTGAAGAAACCAATAAATCAAATATAATTTATCAAATCAAATGCACCTGTGGTGATTATATTGGTTTTTCTAATAGGCAACTATCAAGAAGAATTAAAGAACATGAGACCAGTTCTAATATATCTAATCATCTAAATAAATGCGGACTAAATTTTGAAACAAAAATATTACATCAGACGTAAAGATCAAGTAATTTAAAGATTATTGAGAGTATTTTTATAAAATCCTTGCAACCAAGTTTAAACACAAAAGAAGACTATATTTATAAATTAAACTTGCCACTTTTTAAAATTTAAAAAATTATAATTATTATTGTAAAATCTAGTAAATTTAGAGGGAATGATTTGTAAAACTGACGATGACTTTGTAAGTCGAAATATATCTTGCATGTTCTTATTAAGGTTAATTACGCTCTTGATTAATTGTTGAATGCCCTACTACCTTCGATGTTGTAGAGGCATTTTAGTATTTTTATATGCGACAAAATTCTAGGTAGTTCGAGAATTCATAAATTGTTTGCACGATTCACAGAAGGTATTTGACTCAAATTTGTAAAATTAATACTGCATTGACATCGTATGCAAACAATTTCTTGCAATCAATTCGTTTTCAGGCAACCCTAATTCGAATGTGTAATTGCGAAATTTTAAGGTATATACAGTTCTAAATAATCCCTTATATTAGGAAATCAATCAGTTTTTATGTTCACAAGCCATTGCACTGCATATAAGGATTCTTCCTTTATCAGGAGATATTAGTGGAAAATGCAATTATTTCTGCTCACATTGGCTATTATCATTCGATTTTTTTGTCAGAAGTTTAATAGAGATGATCGATTTAGGAAATAGAATTGTATAAATACAGCCAGGCTTTAGCAATCAATGATAAATAGGCATGGAAGTTGAAAAATGTAATATATGATAACTTCACTGAAACAGTTTATGTTCAGTAGTAACAATTATAGCACTTAAGGTTTCATAGGATTGAACAGTATATTATACATGCCACAATNATATCTTGCATGTTCTTATTAAGGTTAATTACGCTCTTGATTAATTGTTGAATGCCCTACTACCTTCGATGTTGTAGAGGCATTTTAGTATTTTTATATGCGACAAAATTCTAGGTAGTTCGAGAATTCATAAATTGTTTGCACGATTCACAGAAGGTATTTGACTCAAATTTGTAAAATTAATACTGCATTGACATCGTATGCAAACAATTTCTTGCAATCAATTCGTTTTCAGGCAACCCTAATTCGAATGTGTAATTGCGAAATTTTAAGGTATATACAGTTCTAAATAATCCCTTATATTAGGAAATCAATCAGTTTTTATGTTCACAAGCCATTGCACTGCATATAAGGATTCTTCCTTTATCAGGAGATATTAGTGGAAAATGCAATTATTTCTGCTCACATTGGCTATTATCATTCGATTTTTTTGTCAGAAGTTTAATAGAGATGATCGATTTAGGAAATAGAATTGTATAAATACAGCCAGGCTTTAGCAATCAATGATAAATAGGCATGGAAGTTGAAAAATGTAATATATGATAACTTCACTGAAACAGTTTATGTTCAGTAGTAACAATTATAGCACTTAAGGTTTCATAGGATTGAACAGTATATTATACATGCCACAATTTAATATCAGCATTTCTATATAAATTAAATGATCAACTATGTCAAAGGACTTTTTGGGCTGCAATAGAATACCTCAGCCTTAAAGCAACTTTTTTAAACTATACTAAATGTTCTAAAATTATGTCGGTAATTAATCCAAACTGACCAAAATTAATGAAAATATTGAATCTCGGAAAATGCATTGTCGAGAATCTTAGTGACACTAGCAGATTACTGCATAAATTGAAATAACCAAATAAACTCTTTTTAAAATAGATGCATTTTACAAAAAATATTTCAAAAATCACAGTTAATTTTGTCAAGATTTTATCAATATCCGTTAGGGGGCCTATTTCGCCATCGTTCATGGGGCGGTCGACGCATGTGTCCATGGAAGGGCATAGAGTTACGTTCTTTCCGCGGATAGTTTTTGAAAGAATGACTGCGACGAGGTGGGTTATTGCTGAAATTTTCACGTTTTCTTTCATGGTATTCACTATTACGATTCGCTGTATGCGAATAAAATTGATCTTGAAAAAATGGTTTTTGATAAACTGCTGGAGGATTCACTTCCATACTCTTCTTTGCCTCGTAATAGGGATCGCTCTCGTTCTCATGATAGTTTCCTCCATCAAAATTATCTCGATTTTTTTCGTAACTATGATCATAATTATGATGGTAACTCTCAGGCTTCGAAGAATAATCACCCCTGTAATATTGCGGATGAGCTTGAATTTGTTTTATAAATTCAAGTTGCTTCTGTTTTCGAATTTCATTTTCATTTTTAACAGCAGATGGCGGTGGAGGTGGAAATTGTGTCACATCCAAACCGCCTGCAAAGGCTTCTAAATCTGCTTCACTGTAAGAAGCTCCTGGGGGAGGTGGAGGTATGAAATCAACAGGTGGAGGGACGTCTTCTATTGACATTTCTTCAGCAAAACAAGGTGGCATTGGTGGAATAAAGTCGCCTGATGGTGATGGGAGGTTTTTAATGATATCAGTTGTGTTTTCATTGACTTCCTCACTTTGTAAGCCCAATGGATCGTCTGCTGAAATAACAACTGGTGGTCTGTTAATCTGCCAAGAACTTACAGGATCATATTCTTCTTCATTGTTGCTAGCGTCAACTTGTTTTTGTACTCGTGGATGGAACGGACCCGCTTTTCTCTTAGTAATGTTATATGGATCTTTTTCGAACGGATGTTTCCGCTTAATTTTTCTGGGCTGTTCTTCAGCAAAGCTATCTTTTTTAGGGATTTTAAAATTGGAATTTAGCACTGTTTGCATCAATTCAAAAGCATCAGTGGATCTGGTGTTTTTGTTACTGCTAATGTCAATATTACCATCAGAATTTAACTTATTGCGCTTAGAATAATCATCCAATGTTAATTTAATTTTCTTTTGTGGTTGAACATTTTTAGTATGACGATCAAAATTTTGTGGTTTATACTCCTGATAAGTAGAACTTTGTACTTGTGTGACTTTAATAATTTTTTTTGCCTTCTTAATACTCTGCTTGGGAACGACTAATTTATCAATGAGAGCATTGTCTAATTCAACTTTCTTTACTTTTTTCATCATCATTTTTGGTAAAGAGCTTTCTGTCAACTCGGAATTCTTAACAGATGACGCTTGAACGTCAACTGCTTTGTTCTCGTTGCTAGAATAATCATTTTCCATAGATTGTAGTTCTTCATCTAGTTCTAAAACAGGAATAGAATCATTTAAGCTGTCGTTCTCTTTGTTTGAAGATGAAATATCATTCAATGTATTTTCTTCAATAACTCCATCTTCAGTAATCATTAAGAACTTCTTTGATTTCTTGGAAGACTCAAGCTTAACACCGTCTTTCTCCTCTAAATGAATATCAATTTTGTTTAGCTTTTTGCTGTGATCTTTTTTCTCAGAAGATTTTCCATCAATATTTGGTTTATTTTCCAATTTAGGTTTCTTAGATTTCTTATTCTTAGTTTCAGCATCAGATGACACCTCCATTATTGGCTCTGAATTTATCTCTGGGCATTCCTTTATTGGTGAAGCATCAGTGCCTTCTTGAATCCATTTTGTTTTCTTGGAATCTGTAACCTCAACCACTTTGTTCTTATCAATTTCCTTAGAAGCTGGAATCTCCGGAGTGGAAGTCTTAACATCTTTTATGGTGTCATTATTAACGCTCTTCTTTTGTTTCTAAACATAAGTAATTCAGTACATTCTACGAGATACAGATAGCAATTCTACACTGTAGACGCTGTAAAATATAATCAATAATTATATTAAATTATACACACTTCCATTAGTAATATCTTATTTTTATAAATTTCAAATTATTTGTTTCTATTTTAGGAATTCAAAATGTTCTTTGCAGGTAAAATAAGAATGCTGTAAAATCAATATTACTACACGAAAAATAATAAACTAACTTTTTCAGAAATTCTATTCATTTTCGCGTTAAAATAATAAATGCTTACAATGTGTAAGCAGGAATAAGGTAGAATAGCTTAAAGTAAGTTTTAAAATGGAATATATCATTAGGAAACAATACACATAAATATGTATCATCATTTAACAACATCATTCTGGTCAATACCACGACTTTTAACTTAGTGAAATTTTGTAGGATGCTGTCTATTTATAGTCGTAATTCCTCAAATGAATTGCAAAAAACTTTTAATTAACTTTTCATAAAATGTAAAATATTACTTAAATCATTTCTTGGAAAGGTTTAAAATTTTGGTGAAATAAAGGTAATCCTATATCTCTGTATGATAAAAACTGAATGCATTAAAAGATTTGGAACGCTGACCTTCCATGACGATGTGCAAAAGCATTTTTTCTTTTTACGTGCATCATGCAGTCGCTTGATATAGGCGGGATCATTATGATTGCGCAAAGAATGGGTGAGTAAAGTACTGTATCGTTTATATGCATTCTTGCATTTAGAACAAACAAATGCGGTACACTTATGAACAGGATCAAGAATCTAAATAAGATATAAATAAACAAATATAAATTAACAAATGAGAATTGATAGCTTTTAATAGCATAGGCACTTTATGGCGCAACACTTTTATCAACGTGTTACACAAAAAATTTTTAAATTTTGCCATCGGAAATATGATATGCGAATGCTTCAACATAAATTGAAATTTTATAACCAAAAAGTTGTTTTTGATTATAACTGACAGCTTAAAATTCAAAGTAATGTAAAACATTAGTGGGTATTTTTGAAATTTTTATGTAACGAAGTTTACATAAAATAAATGAAAATGTAATTTATTACAGCAGTATGAACGTGTACGAAGTAGGCAAACCTTTTTAGTTTTGAAGTTTTGCTTATCGAGGTCTTTCTTGGAAAGCGTTTTATTTAATTCTCTCCTAAAAGAAAATTACGAAGGGCAAGTAAAATGAAACCTACTTCAGAAGCTTACATCTTGCACGGTGCTTTCTCATTGAAGTCTCATTGAAGAAAATACGCTTGCAATTAACACATGAGAACTTCTTTGACACAATAGGTTTCTTCCTTTTCTTGATAGGAGTTTCAATCTTTACGAATGGCAGTTTGGCATCTTCATCAGAAGCAATGAAATCATAAACCTTCTCAGCATGTTTTGCTTGAGTAAGTTTTGGCATCACCGTGGTAGGAGGTGGAAGAGTAGGTGTAACAATTTGGATGGGCTTGGGTTTAATAGGAGTTGCAACGGCATGTGGTTTAGGTGGAGACAACGTTTTAACGGCTTTCTACAATGAAATTAACATCAAAAAATATAAGTAATTACCTTACAAACTATTGTTGAATAGGCAATACTTGTTGAGGTCAAAAAGTTTTGAGACTGATTCCATACAAAATGAATTTAATGTATTCATAGCTGAATGAACATACAAACATTCAAGCATGATATTAAGCTTTGTATAAACGTGAATAGAACGCATTTAAGTTCACTTCTGTAATAAATTGAATTTGCATTAACATGGTTGTAGAAAGAAAATGGAACTTAAAGTGAATCACATTGACGAAATGGCCATATAACCAGTCAAATTCATAAACTTTTTCAGAATGCATGAACGAAGAGGCGACATCTCGAGCAACAGTATTTCACACACTTAAAGACTCAGATGGTGGGATCCGCACATGCATTCAGAACACTTTCAGAGTAGACAGATCAGGCAATACTGATAACGGGGAGTCATTAGTTGATGGAAATTGTCAAATTTCTAAACGACAAATAGGAGTACCTAAAGAACTGCTACGAGAAAGTAAGTATGCGGGTAGTGTATATCACAGCTTGGAACAAAAATTTCCCTATATCAGACATAAGAAAAGTTGTCTTCCTTTTTAAAAAAGTGATTCTATCTGCGACCAGTTGGTACTAAGTCATCAAACGAAGCCTGGATAGGAAACGAAAATTGGCTAGTAGAACGATATCGGACAAGAAGTTCATGGTTGTTGTGGCAAAAAATTAGATATCGTTTGGAACTGTGAAGTACTCGAAAAGTGATATCTATATTTCCTTCTTTCAATATATGCATGGAAAATTTGTCCATCGTTGCCAATCACGTCCCTATAAGGAAATGATTTTGATTCAAACCATGCATGTTTCTTGAGCCACTCTGGAAAATTAGGCTTTGGAAGCAATCACCATATTCCCTGACATTAATTTTCCAGATGGATTTTTCAGAACCTCAACTGGACAGAATGGGTGCGTTCGCGATCGCAAACCGGCACAACTGAATAGTTGGCTTTCAGTTGTCAACGTATTCGCGATAGCATTCCGTTGTTTACCAACCTATTCGCGCAATCCACCGGTTTTGCACTCAGCGTCAACTGGAGCATTCGCGCAATCCACCGGTTTGCAAAATCAGTGTGCACGAAACGCCAACTGATTCGCTTTTTAGTTGGGTTTGGTTGAAATCAATTAAATTTTATAAAAAGTCAAAAATTGAAGAATTATTTGACATATGTAAATTTATAACACCCCATCTATTTGCATAACCTTGAATAATTAGCTAAGGAAACAGAAAATTTCAATTTTAACGAGGGATTGGTATAATAATACATTTTTAAAAATATAAATATATCAATCTGTTTTTTATCTAGCATATCATGATATTTTTGATATTTCTGATATTTTAATAGTACAGTAATATAGATGTTCGTAAAATTTGTATTTTATAAAACCTATTTATCAATATTTTTTCAAAGTAACCTATAGATTTGAGTTTGGCTGCTGTATTTTTTGGTTAATAACATTGTTTTGTACTCCTCTAAAAAGATTTGTCAACGAGCCGAGCTTATGGAGCACAGTCTTTGATATACAACGAGCCCAAAACGAATCTATTTTAGACAAAGCAAATTTATAGTTCTGCTTGTAAATTTGATTATGCAGATTCTTCTTATTTTTTCATTCAGTATGCCTTGCTTATAATCTTATTTAAGAAATGTTTATTAAATAATAGGAAGATCTATGTAAAAAATTCTTTGAGCCCAATATTTTCAAAAAAATATATTGAGCTAAAACGAGCGTCATTCAATGATTTTATGTAGCTAGCCGAGCCGAACCTAATTAATTAATTTTAATACAAACTTCGAGATTTCATTGAAGTAGCATTGTAAATCACTTACCAAAGTGTACAGTTCCGGGTTATATTTACCAGAGATCGGAGTATTTATTATAAATTGGATTAAAGTGATATTGGTTGAATGGCCCTGTTGCCTATGTACATATATATATATATATATATATATATATATATATATGCGCTCTTGATACAAAATTTTGAAATGCATACACTGTGCGCTGTATGCAAAAAAAATCTATATAGGTGCTAAATACTAATCTTTAGGTAAAAAATTACGTATTTAACTAAAAAGACAAACTTTTAAATTTTTTAGGTCGATAAATCGGCTTTATTAATAGGCGAATAAGAAAGGAGCTTGTTAATAAGCAACATTTGATTGGCTAAGAGTAAATTAGGTTGACTACCGCTGCCACCGCGAATGTAGTGTGCACGAAATTTAATTGTTAAGTAAACAAACCTTTCCGCTGTTTACAGTTGGGTTTCAGTGGGCACTGAAAATGCAAAACCGGTGGATTGCGCGAATGCTCCAGTTGACGCTGAGTGCAAAACCGGTGGATTGCGCGAACGCACCCAATAAGTTTTGAAAACCTCGAATAATTTTTCTTTTTGATTCAATCGACTGTTTACAAAGAAAGATAAACAACTGCATAATATTCTGATGACTTACCTTACTTGAATGTAGTTATTTATCAATTGCCAAAGTGATTCCGAATAAATTTTCACTTTGAAAATATATCGTAAGAGTATCAAAACTTATTGACCAAAATAAGTATATAGTACAATTTAAAAATGCACATATTCATAATCCAATAAAGGATTTCGGATTCAAGAGGTCTTCACCCCCACGATTAATAGCATTTTCAATATATAAGAATACAAGTGCATTTGAAATCAACGTTTGAACGCATAGATTTCGTGTGAAGATAAACATTTTTATAGAGAAGCAAGACATTTGTTAAAATTCTAACATTGGCAGCTGGAGTGGATTTCGATTTTTTTCTTGATGTTTCAGAATGATTGTCTGGTGCAAAAACAGCAGTTTTTTTACGATCACGGCGTTTATCGAGTATTTCTACTTTTTCCAATGTTCCTGTATCCAAACTGCAATTAGAACACTGCCTAAAATCACATTCTTTAATAATTATTTAAAATTATTTGGAAACAATTTCAGCAAGGGCATTCAGGATCTATAAAAAAAGAATAGACTAAGGGAATAATGATTATCAACAATCCAAATTACATCAAAGTTATTTACTGCTTATGTACATCAAAATAATCGTTACCAATTAATCTATGCGTTTTTATACTCGAAATACCCAAGTTTTTTCTACCCTCATTGGTGTCGCGAACTGTTAGTAAGCATTATTTAAAAAACGATATAGTACCGTAAAGGAATATGATGATTTTTTGTTTTCTAACCAATTTATTCCTGGATATTTATAAATGTTACTAAATTATAAGAGTTGATCTTGATTTTGGTTAATTCGATTTTCCTAGAGAAATATTTGAGAACTAAAATAAGCAATCAATTGCATTTTATAAGTATATTAAACTTAACAAAAATTTCAAAAATTCTTACCATTTCCAAGAGGCCGAGCGTTTGGGTTTACGTTGTAATGGGGGATCTAGGCATCCAAGATGAAAATACAATCTACAGGCGTCACAATCTATCAACAAATGCTGGTCGGTTATTTTTTTGCAAATACTGCATCTAAAATAATAATGACTAAATTCTACATATTTCATTCCTAGAATACATAAATTTGTTAGGTCAACTATAATTCTAGACAAAGATGATAGAGATACAAAGATATGCCAAGAATTATTGTTTTTCCGGGGTGTAATTATAATTTGATTTGTTTCCTGCCATTTTCGATAGCAGCTTATAAAATCCTTTTTTCGAAATAGTACCAGACCATTATTCTTTTTGGAAATTATGTTTTCTCTTTAAGTTTATAGTGCCATAGTTTACAGTGTTTTTATGCGTTTGGAAGACACATTCGCCAATGATCCAAACCAGGGTTGGGCTATATTCTTTGCTAAGTTTTTTGGTTAGGTTGAGTTTACTAAATTATAAAAAGGTATAAAAGGATATATAAATGAGTTGGGACAATTTTGAAAACTTATGTGTGCCATGAATAGGTACTTGAAAGACGTTATGCATGCCCGTGGCATAATTTTTTCGATTTCAGTATAAAAACATTTATTTTTAGTACTATTTATCCATGTTTACTATTTAATAAATTTCATGTGTTTCTTATCAAACGTGGTTATGAATAGCTGTCACGAAGCAATAGCCTGCAGACGTATTGAAATTGCAGTCATATTTTGGGCATTTTTTGACGCAACTTTGGGTTGCGTCCGGCTTAATAAGAACTCAATATACCTTGGACTGGACAATTAGCTGAATTATAGGTAGGTTGGGTCAAAATATCCTGACCCACTTACAGCCCTAATCCAAACGTTATTGAAATTATAATGTTCTCATTTTGTGTTAATTGCAGTCTTTTTGAAAATAAATTCAGTGACCTCGAGAGTTTCTAAAGCGTATTTAAAGTGCTTCGAGTGAGTGATCGCTACACTGCTGTTTGATGGGCATTCATTTCCGTTTCATTTTGTAATTGTGATGTAACTTTAGATGCCTAATGGCAGAATTTCGAAGAGCTATTGCAGACCGCTCTTGAATTATTTTGTCACATATTTTCTAAGAAACGACGTCAATGTTCTTAATGTAATTGATTTTTCGGAAAAGAATTCAATACATAATACAAAAATTGAAATTCTCAAATTTTTTGCATAGAACTATACAAAATGTGTTTTCTACAAATTGGACACAACTTATTTACGAATCTGTAATGAAAATTATTAGCAAGGTTTGATACTGATAACATTGCTTTCCTGAAGATGAAGACGTTGATGAATGCTATAAACAACGACATTACAAAACTAGCGAATATTGATATTTTACATTGGAATAAAAAATGTGGATATTGAATATTAAAATATTCCTTCCGATAGTACCTGTGCATGTCATCAGTAGGGGAAAGGGTCTTTCTCGTGCGAGATTGGAGATTAATTCGATGCTTAAACACTTCGGGAATTTCAATGCACTAAATTGCAATCAGTGAGTTAAGTAAATGCAAAATGCCGCATATAGAATATGGTAGGAAATTCATACACGATCAGATATTTCAGAGAGCAGAGTAGTAAGACGATTCATGCTCTGAACTTCAGATTCAATTGCATCTTCTAACTTTTCGTTGACAACGCTAATGCGAGTAAATTTATCCTCTAGTGCTTTTAATGTATCCTTCAGCGCGCCATTTTCACTGATGTTCTCACGAAGACGTTCTTTCACTTCCTTTGCACGACCTTGGCGCTCTAAAAGTATACTGTAATAAAGAAATATTTATTCAAAACTTTGCTTTCACAATACATTCAAGGAATATTTATGAAGAGGCCAGTAGTAGAATGCTATTAGGTTTTACTATATCTGTCAAATGCTGTAAGACTTACTTCAGTAAGCTATCATTTAATAAACTCTAGCTAAAATATTTTTTGGAATGAATTCATTTCTAAAGGTGAATATGAAAACGTAAATCCTAAATCTCTGAAAAGAAATTTTGAATTAAACAAACGCTGACAAAATACGCCAGTTTTTCGGATTGTCGTTGTGTGAGTTATTTTCACACAACAACCCAACACAACGGAAAAAAAGGCTGTTGCGTCATAAAAGCACAACATAGCAAAACACAACTAAGTCATAAACTACGAAACACTGGCAATTTGCATAAGCTTGTTTGAATTAATATTAAACAATATGAGTATAGTTGAAACAAAACACTGATTACATTTTGTATAATGAAGGTATATAAGGGAATGTAAGTGTTTTGTGTTCGTAAGCAAGAAATTAAAAAATGCTTTGAAACCCCCAAATCGTCCTCCATTTTTAAATGAAATAGCAGTAAATTGAAGTATTTTCAATTCCTATGCAGCTGAAATTCTAACAATAAACATTCTTGTCACCGCAAAAGCTTTTTTGTTGAATGTCGATTAAATAGGGAAAGGAATTTAAGCAGGATTTCGTAATATTTAAAAATGCGTAATTCAAACGTCCTATATTTTTTTTTATAAAACTAGAATTTTTGCTGATCTGATGTAGTTCAATTTACGTCTAAAATATGAAATACTTTAACACCACCAGTTTGAGAAAAACTATGATGTAAAAAATAAAATACAAAATATGTAAGAATATCATCAATACCAGCATGATGATGAATTTTCTTTCAAATAAGATCAAGCACTAATTACACAGTGCAAAACGCGCAGAAACAAATGTGAGAAGCGGAAATATGTACTAAAATTCAGGGATATGAGTGGGTCTGAATTCTTAGGTTCAGCCCAGGTGGAGATGATTGAAAAAGAGTGAACGTAGTTCAGGTCCAGACCAAGTTCATAAAGAGTTCAATATTATGCCCACATGCTACATATACACTTCAGTTTCTTTGAAAATGTAAACCCAAAACATTTCCTCTAGTTTTAATTTAGTAAAGCTCCGACCAGTAAGAACCCAAGACCAGCCCAGACCTAGCCGAACTTAAGGCTAGCAACAAACTTTTCTTAAAAACAAAATAGCGAAAACTATGTAATAATGCAGCAATTTTAATCTGTTCATTTATAAAAAATTTTGAGGTCAAATTTAGACTTTGTCGAAAATGTTTAAGTAATGAAAATAATTGTAGTTGTATGATAAAGTATTGAGCACCCCTACAATTTCCAAGCTGTAAATTCCTATGGTAAGGGTTTAGCTGAGTATTATTACAAAGAAGGTTCTGTTTTAAGCTAATTAGATAAATAATTACTTACTTTTGAACTCTTAGCGATCACCACCACAACTTTCAAAGTGAGGGTACCTCTGCTTGGATCTGCAAAAGTTTTGAGGAGATTTATTTATTTGCATTCAAATTGTAAGGTATTAATTTTTTCATTTTTAACTATTTATATAATTTTTGTTTACTTGCCGAGCAAGTTATGCCGCATTACACTCTCCACGATTAAAGAGCTGATTATTGCAAAGCAATCAGAAGGTCTATCTGCAGTTGGTATATCGAAGGCTATGAACGTGCCAAGGAACACTGTATCTAGAATCATATGCAGATTCAAGAAAGAAGGATCAATTCAAGTAAAGACCACAAGGCAATTACAAGTGTGGATTCAAGATCTACATGGTCATAGTATGACAGTTGCAAGAATTTTACAGAAGTATAGGTTTGCATGGCGATATTGCTGCATTGAAGCCGTTTTAAGGGGAAGGATTTTAATGTCGAATTTAATGTCGCCCCTTAGAAACTTTAACCGTTCATTAATGTCGACATTTTTTAATGTTGTAGTTTTCTAATTTCGTCGTTTATTAATGTCGTAATTTTTTAATGTAGTTTTTTAATGCCGTAATTTTTTAATATATTTAACTTGGTTTACGGTTACTTATGCCCCAGGGTTTGGACCACCTTCAGGCATAAGTCACCACCCAATGGAATAAGTCACCCTTTCACGAGTTAGGCCAGTGTTTGGCTTTGACTCCCTAGGGGCATGCAGGTGCTAATAGCTAAGCTCTAGGACTTATACTTTCTGAGATATCAAACCCCAATTTCGGTTGAAAATGGTTACTTATGCCTGAAGGATGGTTACTTATTCCGGGTCACTTTGGGTCAAGTTTTTAATGTGTTCCCCTCTGCCCGTGAACTGCCCATGGGTTGCAATATGTATTTAAGACATATTTAAGCATATCTATAAAAAAACGAAAAAAAAGATATTCTTTTTGAGAAAATTTGGGGGGACCCTGACCTTCAGGAATATCTCCTGACTACATCTAAACTTTTTTCAGTGAGAAATCATTTTCTTGCAGCCGTCAAGTACACTACTTGCTACAAGTAAGTTATCTTCTACTTTCTTTAACTTATGACACTTTTCTTACCTAATTTTTATG
Organism: Hofstenia miamia; assembly: GCA_900660155.1. Lineage (NCBI taxonomy): Eukaryota > Metazoa > Xenacoelomorpha > Acoela > Hofsteniidae > Hofstenia > Hofstenia miamia. The sequence continues at coordinate 532,501 of CABFPE010000056.1, read as the reverse complement.
TAGATTTCATTTTAACATTATTTTTTCTATATTTTGTATTTTTGAATGCCTCCGAGATACATGAAATGCCCAGTTTGCAGGAACTACATCTGCGACACAAGTTGGGTGGTGATACTCCGCTAACTATGATGATAGACATTGTCAGGCTAGAAGATTATGAATCAGTTCTAACGTGTTTGGATTGCAATCGCATATGTTCCACAAACAAGAACCATCGAGGCCACCAGTAACGCCATTATAAGAAGACTGATGAATTCCTCTATGCCCCACCAATATTTAGAAGGAGAATAAGGAACCTCCTCCATCAAAGAATAGAAGATCTCCCAGATTACTTAGAGAACTACCTTTCCACGTCTAATCAATTATCGAATTTAAGTGGCGTACAATCGAGCTCAGCATTATCAAAAGCTGACATATCGCGTTTGAAGACTCTAATGCAGCGAACAGATACTCTCACAAAGCCACTACCATACGTTAACACTTTGCTTGAAGAGCTTATGAAAGCAAAGTCGATAAACAACTTTCTGTCAAAGGATATTTGATCTGAAGTTGATGTTCAAATCCGTCGCATTTCGCATATGTTGGGAGCCATTCAGTCACGTTTATCAAAGTTCCGGGGGGGGGGGGGGGG
>CABFPE010000056.1:496179-527093 GCA_900660155.1 Hofstenia miamia | reverse complement strand
CCGACTTAAAAATAATTTTGTTTGTGTGTGTAAATATTGGAATTTGTCTGTTCTTTATTAATAGTACGAGTTACGCGAAAATCCGACTTAGACGGGGTTGCCTGTATATATATACATATATATATATATATATATATATAATTTTTTACATTTTTCGCTTCTGAAAAATAGTTTTTACACTAAAACGCGAATGCAACTTTCACTTTTGATGCTAGAAAAAAACAAAGACAGCGTTCGAAAATCAAATGAAATATCTAAAACTTGTAGAAGCATTTCTTTGTAAAAAAAAGTGGTACAATCTCCTCAAATATATTAATATTTACGGAAAACTATAAACATTATTCTGTACTGGAACAATAGGTTGCCAAGCATAATAAGAATGAAATGGTAAATGATTAGAAAAATGAAAATTTCTAACTAACTAGTCCTCGTAGACTTGTAAATTCTTCCAACTAAGGATTGCGCATGTGAAGAAAAAAAAACATTTTATTGTCAGTAGGAAATTACTACCACATCAACATGATGCCCGAAATTAACATAATCTTTTAATGTAATAGTTGCTTGATTGACCAAACCGCACTGTTTATAAAATTCAAAGCCAGGTAGATGCTTCGCAACGACTAAATGTATTCGAATGTACAGTGGGAGACAGTACTTTTAAACGAATGATAACAGCACTAGTCACATCATTTCCAAGGAGCTGTGTGTGTACAGAGACATCAATCACTAGCCACTGGCTCAATTTTTTGGAAATATTTTAAATATACTCGAGGAATGTTCTAACAAATGGCTTGAACAACATTGTCTTTGTCTGAAATACATATAACATGAGACATGACAAAAATGATACCAATAATAAATTCATTTAGATTATGTTTAAAAATTGTGTGTATCAATTATCCAATAACAAACTAAATCTTAAACAAAACAGTGCTTACGTAGATATCGTACTTGAACAGATAGCCAGCCTTTTGAGCACTAAAATGAAAACCATAAATAATGATAATTTTTCACAATGCATACATATGTTGTACACTAATGAATAATAATATTTAATGAAAAGCTCAAAAGGTTAAACATTTGAGAAAACCCATTAGTGAAACACACTAATTAATAGATAACGAGCAAGAACACACTTTTTATTTTAAATGGCACCTTAGATAATTGGAAAGTTCAAAATGATTCAAAAAATTATTGCTCTAAAGTGATAATGGGACACAATGTTTTGCTATTAAAATTGAACTACAATTATTTGTAGAGTTTTATTGACGTCTTTATAAAAAAGAAAATGGAAGTTTACCATGAAGCATGAAAAAATGTTCTGCAAAGGCCAGCATCACATTGAATCGAAATTCCAGTGCGACAAAATCTTCTATCGTCACATAAAGAGCAATCCTAACGTAATGATTAACGATTTTGAGTTCACATATATAAATTTAAATACCTTCGCACTCCAAAAAGTATAATTAATTGTAGAAAGTGTAACATCACTGAGCCGCATAACATCGCCATATGCCAGACCAGGAGTGAAAAGTCCACAAACGTAGTGAACCCACAAATCATTGTCTGTTTGTTTCATTAATCCACCTCGCAAAGGACAGAGTTCACAATCCTAAAATAGGTTTTAGCGAATGATAATATATTTGATAGTACAGGAGAGATAACTCCAGCACAACAGCAATCACAAAACCAAGGCTCTGTAGGACTATCTGTATCATCGCTAGAAGTGTCATCATCGAGCGGTGCAGTGCCGTAACAACCTAAACCATCACCGTAAAAGCTAATTTTATGAGTAAGATTCATCGGAAATTAAAAAATCATTTACATTCATGTACTGTGATACCGCACTGATCACACTGTAACATTTCCGTGGTATCTGGAGAATCCTGAAGAAGGCAAACAGAACATATAAGCATTAAATTAGGAGTGGACATTCTTATAGGACTTCCTGTCTCTTCTTCTGAATCAGAACTTTCAGCAGATGAAGAAGACAATTGTTCCTAATTGTATATTTTATAAAATTAGAAAGATTTGAATTCTTAATATATGTATCAATCTATACAAGATTATACTCTTAAGAATTCTATAAAAATAATGCGTGTATGCTATTAACGAGAAATTATATCTAGCAATTAGAATTTAATAATGCTGAAATACATAATATATTTCAGCTGCAGTAGTATTAGTAAATTAAATATTTACTCATATAGAATGCTAGCAAATAAAATTAAAATATCCCTAACAAGCGCTTAATGTTAAAACAACTATAACTAGAAAAACATGCGGAGGGAACAGATCCAATCAAATAGCTCAATTTCCAAGGCTAGTATTCACACTTTCCAATTGTAGGTTTCTTTAAAAATTTCAAATCACTATAAAATATTAAATTACTTTTAGATAAATATCATATAATTGATTTTCTTTATGCTAAGATCTACATTGAGATTTTTTAAAGAAAATATCATCACAATTCTTTTTAAATTTCGATTACTTTGATTGACTAGAACGGCTTAATGTAACATCGCTGGTAGTTGTTGCTATTTATCAGCCAGACCTCGCGCTTTTCTTGTTAGTGACTGGTATTTGTAAATATTGTAAATAACTTGTATATATAGAGCAATGCATTTTGTAAATAGAAATAGTTTGAACTGTATTCTCTTTGTGTTCACTAGAATCACACCCCAGTGATTCTACATTAAGATTATCTTTACATTCATAAAATACAACTAAATGAGTAAAATAGTTTCTTGGCGTGTTAATAAATATTGTAAATTGCTTATGAAATTATACACTACAAACATAGTACCGAATTGTTTGGAAAAATGCCATTTTTAAAGAATACTAACTCCAATTCTCAGAGAAATGAAAATTTAATTATGAAATTTATAGTATATACGCGAGCTCAAACTTGAATTCGAGTAAAATATGATTAAAGTGAATTGGCAAAGAAAAAATTGTAACACAAATGTACCTTTGCAACCTGGCGAGAGCCTTTAATTGGCGACTCAAAATTTGTTTCTTTTAAGTAATTGGGTAACCTAACTTTTCTACCACTACGGGTTGTTGTTGGCGGTTCATCATCAGCTGGAGGCTAAGTAATGAATAATTTACAACATCAATAAAATTTACTATCTACAGTGTGAGTAAGATTGAGAGCGCAGAGTAAATCACCAACGCTTGGACCAGCATCATTTTCTTCCTTTCCAGAGATTAAAAAACGTTTTGAACTAGGAGTACTGCTGATTTCGTTATCATAATCTAAAACCAATAATAATAAAATTTTTTGCGCAAGATATGGTTGGATTTTATTATTGACGTGGGCATTCTGTACGCTTTCAATAACAAAGGACCGAAATTCAAAGCCGAATTTTAATGTAATCAACTCTATAGTTTCCAAACAAGGCAGCAACGATTCCAAATATAGCATTATCCAAGTACATGTATATCACATATACCTATAGCCAACATTCAGCAAATCCTTCCGATAGTCAGTAATTCACTGGTTAACATAGCATGGAATACACAATATAAAATGCTTGTTTAGTGGTAATAGAGGGCGTCAAAATTTATAATCGATACAATATTTCAGAAGTATGCTTTGCAGAAATTCAAGATAAAGCAGTGAAAATCGTGCTTGAAAGTTCACTTCACAAAGGTTGACAATGAAACGAGACAGAAATTCTATTCTTAGAAATTGAATCGGTTTATTAGGCAAATCTGTTCATTTCAAAGGTGAAAGGGTGTTTTGGCCCGTTATAAAAATGTGATTCATTCCACTACAAAATAATTTTTTCAAGTCTTTCATGAAACTATTGGACAAATTTAACTAAAAATTCACTACATTGGTAATTCATTTACCCCATGAGGTTCAATCCTGTCAGTTTACACTTTTGGGACAAAATACACTTTTTACTAGGGATGAACAATTTCAAATTGCTTGCGTAAATCTTTAATTCTTTTGGATTAAAAACGCATCCAAATCTTATCAACTTCTTTAATAAAAACTGTTCTCAATAGCAAAAAACATCTGTATCTAAATTTATTCAGAGGAGACATACAAGAAAATAGTTCAAGTATTCAAATGTGACAAAGGTATGCTGAGTTAAGTAGTCACCTAACTGCATGATTATCTGAGTAAATGAACTAAAATTATTGTTGCTCCGATCACATCTTTAAAAGCATTAGTAAAATAGGGATATTTGTTTCCTGGCAGCTTTTTTGGAACAGTAAATAATTCAAAGTAGGATTCTTTTGAAATTTTCCACAATAAAACCTAACTCGATGGAATATGCTATACATTCGCAAACGGTTACCTTCACTGTCATTTGATCCATCTTCATTATCATCTTCGGCATTTGATGATGCTAAAATTGAATAATTTAAGAAAGAACACAATCTTAAAACTACCTTCACTATCATGATCTTTCTCAGCATCGTAATCGCTATCGTCATCATCATCACCAAAACCAGCAAATTCTAATGTGAAATTTTCTGAACGAGGTTTAATCTGACGCTTGTTTTGCGAAGCTCTTTCACCTAAATAAAATTACTTCTACAAATCAAGTAAATTGATATATCAATATCTGTTGCTTAAAATTACACTTTAAAAGCTATTTTGAATATATTCAATATGTTGAATAGAATGCTAACCACTAATTAATAACGTCATAACATGCTTGTTGTCACATTTAGGTATCATTTCTGCCCAGATGGACTGGATATTTGTTCTTAATTCGCTTTGCGAGCACTCCGAAAAGAAGACGAACGTACTTTATCTAACTGATCGGAATGCCTTGGAACGATGTTTGTAATATATTTAAAACATTTTCAACCAAATTCCCTAATGATTAATTAATATCAATGTCCGAAATTAATAACGCAAAAATCACGTACGCATTGCTTTGAACAAAAACTGAACTTCTTTTGGAGCATTATCATCATCGGCCATTGCTAAAACAACAAACTATAGCTTAGGATAAAATGAATTAATACATCAACTTGAAAGGAATTTGCGACAATTTTTAGCCATTATATGATATTACTTTGGTTCGCGGTAAATGATGAATATCATATCTTCAGGTGTTTTTTATTGCTATATGCTTTTCATCGAAATGGAGATTACAACAAAAGTAAATATGGAAAAATTTAGAAGCAAAAGAGATTAACAAGCTTTCATGTAAAATTCATTGCCCACTAAGATGTGGAAATAATTTTCAAATTTCGTTAAATAAGACCTAGAGTTTTTGCAATTTTGCAAAAACGTGAATACCATAAATAGTAGACAACACCTAGTATCAAAAGTATTACCCAGACAATTGACATAAGAAAAGAAGTAAACCTACAAATGACAACTACCTTGTTGAATACAATGTTGCAGTCTATACTCATTAAGTGAGGAATAAGTTAACAAACAGCTATGAATATTTTTTGTGAAATCAATTCAAATATTAATTCGAACAGATTCTAAGCAATTTAAAAAAGTAAATATTTCAGTTTTCTATATTGAATGAGGCATGTAAACTGCTTAATTATTATCTTGCTGCATAAAAATCCCTTTACAAGCTGTACAAAAGTTGATAGGTAATACTTAAAAGACTTCCTTAAAAAAACGATATCTATGCATTCGATAACTATAAAATAAGAAAACATAGAGTAAACGATAGGGAATAATGCAATCATTTGTGGAGTCTTCAGCAAGAATGTATGTATGGCAGCAAATGTTATACCAATTATAATATTAATTTTTTATTTAACTGATTGAAAACGATAATTTGTATCTTAGAATATTAAGCGTTCATTTAATTCCATATCGATAGTTTGAAAAACTAATTCTATTTTAGAAGGCCGTTTATATATATCAAGTAATTCAAAATTTATCATACCAATAATTTTTTTCTGCAAATTAGAAAAATAATAAAAGTAGCTGTAAAAAACACTGAAAAATTACATCGAATGAATGTAATTTGTGTATATAAAATGAAAAATAAAAATATAATTCATACCAAATTTCGATCAACCAAATATCCAGCTTATTTCATGAGCTAGCATTAATGCTTTATGTGGATTGTCAAATAGTAATTTGTCAAATCAAAATTTTTGATTATCATAATAACCTTCGCAAATCAAACTCTTTATTTTCAGAAATGGAATTTTACCACGATTCATTGGAATATTTCGAATGCTTCTAAAAGGATTCATTTAACTAATTTATATGTTCTGAATACTTGCATTTTCCGTTGGTCTTCTTATTTAGTTTTTTAAGATTCCCAATCTGATTAGTATTTCTAATTCTAGTAATTTCGTAAAAATCTTCCTTATCATTATGACTTTCTTTTTTAATTAACTCAAACTTATAAGTAAAGTTAACCAATATAAGTTGTTTATCTTAATATTTTAAGGTTTAATTATGTTTGTAATTTTAGCGTTATAATATTTGTTTCTAGGTTACATATAATGTCTCTTTAGCATATATTTCAGAAATGAGGATTACTGGATTAATACCAACAAGATTTCTAATACTAATTGCTCATTTAGTTGTAATTCTCACTTTTTTATGGGCACAAACACCTTTAGTTGAAGCTTGTCTGCCAGTTAATTATACATCAGATGAATTCGATTCGAAAAATGTTGAACTTTTAGTTGGGAATATTATAATGCTTGTTTTCCTTTTATTGGAACTTTCTGCTTTCCTTATTGGCCCATCAATGTTCTCATATTCTTCTTTGTTCATATCAATAATAACTCATTTTGTTGGCGTACTATTGCTCGTGTATTATTACATTGAATCCTTTGGTTGCACTGCATTTTGGGTTATTTTTACATTTTCCAGCGCTTTACCATTTTGTATTGAAATTATGGTGTTTTTGCAAAGAATTATTCAATAATTTTTATATATATTTTATTAAATTTTAGTAGTTTCTTCTTTGCTATTATATCGTAATAAAATTAAATTCTGTCAATCACTAAAACGCACTTGGTTAATACATTTTTTCACCCAACGAAATCTCATACCGTCCAAATTTAGTTTTTTAAGGCAGAAGTGTATATTAAGTGGTAAATTTGGAAGATTTGATATAAATTCGGAAGGCGTGAGATTTGTTTATGATAAATCATCACATCATCTAAATCAAATATAAATTTTATGAATAACTGTAGTATAATAAAACAGAATTTTACTGTAGCAAGAAATTTAAAAGACTAAGTAAAAAATGGATATTATTCAGAAAACTTTTTTATATTAGAGGAAGAAGAGAAGAAAAATGTAGAAATATTAGCAGGCAAGTATACATTATCAATCATGATTATTGTATAATTTAATTATAGCTTAAAGAAGTTAGATTTTCTACACTGACAATAGTGTGAGGTGTGAAGAATGGTGACAACCAGGTGAGAGTGAGTGCTTCTCAAATGTTCCACCAAATTTGTTAAATCTAGTGACAAATCTTTCACGTTTTTGGCAATGAACAGTGGTGGAGATGGGTAAAATTTGAGAGGGTAAAACTCAATTAAGTGAGAATAGAATAGAGGATTTAAATATGGTGAAATTTTGCTGTAAGCCTTCAGCTAATCACAATTTTGATATGTGTTTGGGAGTGAAAAATTGCACCTTCAATTAAAATATTGCTAAAAGGGAACGGGTTAGTTTATCATTTGCATAATGCGAGATAATCTTTTGTAATTTAGGTCGATTGCACTGTTTTTGCTTCAGGCTGATCATTTATTAATACATCCGTCTTCATGTTAGGTTCTTCAAAAATGGTCCCGCATTTTCTTGTGACAATCTTGCTCATAGCACTAGCTAAGCTAGTGAGTAACTGTCTATGTTCACAACTAATCGAAGCTAAATCGACCAATTTTTGTGTAGTATTTCCGTATATGTAATTATACTACTAACGATAAAATAATGACATTTCATTAAAAGATGCTTGACAATATATCGTTTATTTGCTAACTTCCTGCAGGATATTTTCTTAATCATTAAATTTTCAGCAAATATTAATGTTTTTTACAAATTCAGTAGTTGATATATTTCTGCATAAAATTGGCGTAAAAAGTTTGAATTCCATGCCATTTCAAAGTTTAAGTGTAATAATTTCACTGACCAATTTTTACTCATATCAATTCCTTTGAAAATACGATAATGTGTATTCCACATTACCCATTCAATTCTCTTAGTTTGACAACCACTGGCTATTGCGGAAATTAGAAATAGTTGAAGCGAAATCAGGAAATTATAAACAATAGTTTTAACACTAGAAACCCTACCATAGGTCAAAATGACGTATATGCCGTTTTTGTTTGATTTATTATTCATTCAACAAATACATTAGGAAGTACAATCTCATTGAATTAGTAGTAGAAATTTTGTTTCTATTCAATAATTTTCGCATTTGAAACATCAGATGGAAATATATTCTCAAGGAGTACTCGCTGTTTTAGTGTTAACATGTAGATGTAGAAGTGGATTTAAAACATTAAAATCTGATTTCTTAGTTATAATATGTTGCTATGTACATACAAAATCACAAAAAGCGTACATTGCGACATATGAAAAAAATGTGTAGAACACTACATATAAAATTGCTGTATGACATTGGGTGGTTGTGAATCGCTATATTTATCAAAAAATTCTGTTTTCGCAATATTTATATACTCTCAGTTTGCCAACTTCCGACTAAATTTATTCACTACATTGTTGAATAATTAGAGAGTTATACGTTGGCCATAGTGACATATATAATTTGTTAAGCGTACATAGCATAATACTATAAATTCTCTTAAGTCTTGGGCTTGCTGAATTCACTTGAATTTCACAAATCCAAAACTAAAATTATAACATTTAAAGGCACTGATAAAAATTTATTCATGAACAATAATAATAATTAACTGTGCACATCAAATATTTGTGATCTTGGATTTCATTTTGACAATCTAAAATGGAATAAAGCTGTCAAAGTCATCAAGATATTACAATATTTCAGATGAACTATTTCATTTAATGCTACTCAAAAAATAAATTCCAATCCCCCCTGGAAGGTCCGGCAACCCCTCCTGGAAAACAACGCTTAAAGCAAAACCAGCGGGTAAAAAAAGAATTTGTTAATTCAATTGTAACTTTGCTCGCAATAATGTCGGGAAGTGCATTTTTAATGTTTACTTTGTCTATATTTTCAAAAAAATTTCGTGTGGAGCCCCGCTCTTGGTCACTTATATTATCGCTACTAGATGACCTCAACCATCAGGAAATCCCTCGTACCCTCATGGATGCAATAAAATTAAAATGGTGTACAGACTTGGTAAATTTTTTGTTTAAATTATAAAGAAAGTCGAAATTCCCATCAACCCCTTCTGAATGCTTGTCGATCCCCTTAGGTGATAATGCTGGCTACGAGCCTGGTCTGTTGATATCTAAGTCCAAACGCGAAATGTTAATATCAAAAAGAGATGCATGTTTAAGGGGTAATTAATACGAAAATATATATTTTTCATTTTCCGGCTCAATGTGCTTATAATGTTATTTAAGATCACTTTCATATGCATAGTATGCTGAAATATCCAATGAAATAAAAATACAATGAGTGGTCATAATTTTTTTGTTTGCTTAGTTGCCTATATACAAAGACATTTATCAACACCACCTTCATACCTATTATACAACAATATCATTTCAGGTAGATTCCGCTGTTTGTGTGGAACTGTGCCAATTGTTGTCTCTCTAAGTTTGTGCAAGATCATTCAAGTTAAAAAAATTTTCTTTTTTTTATATTTCTGCCCTTTAGAGTTTCAAACAATCCAGTGCTAATTTTCTAAATTTGTCTATTTAAGCAGATATGTCAAATATGATCCCTTTTTTTCTACACAACATGTAGAAAATGGTACTCCGAATATAAGAAGCTGTGCAAGTTCTTTTGTCATCGCTGTAATATTATTAAATATTAATGTAAGGGTAATAAATAATAATATTAAATATACAAAAATAAAGGAAAACAAATGAAAACAGTAGTTGACAGTAACCAGACTCCTAAACAGAAACAGTTATTAAGGACAAAACAAAAACACACTTTAAGGAATAACAAGGATATGGACGCTAACAGAAATAAAACTAAACAAAGAAGCTAAACAAAACAACAAATAAACAACTCAACCAAAGTATTAAATTAATAGACACCCATACACACAAACTTACCGAGGCGTTAAAAAAGGCCATACGAAGAATCTAAAAAAATGTTGTTGATAAATTTAAAATAATATATACATAGTTAAAGACGTAGCAGTCACATCAATAATGATGGCTGATCCTTAGGCAGAACAACGAATAGAAGAGTTTCTTAATTTTTGGAGCATATTTTGAATTGAAAATTTTGTAATAGGCCAATAGCTTGAAGCTTTATCAAATATTTTTGATATATCTGGTTTATGGACATGAGAGAAATCACAAAAAGATTTGCCTTTGATTGAGGATTTAAATTCTAACTTGAAACCTCGTTTGTGTATTATAAAGTTTTGCAGAATTTCAGGTTCTAGATTTTAGTTAAATTGAATTTGATCCCCAAAAGTTTTTGCTTTGTTTATAATCGAGCCTGAGCGAGTAGTACTACATGCCATTGGGGTTTAATTGAAATTTTAGACTTCTTAGTGTTTTTAGTGTGGATGATAGTGAGGGGCATATTGCTATGAAAGACTTAGTTAGAGTGATGTTACAAAGCATGTCCTGTAAATTGCTTCTAGCTGTTAAATTAATTTAATTTTAGAGTACAACTTGTTTACGGGATGCCAATCTGCTCGGAGTATTGTGAATATATTATTAATTTTATACGCCAATTGATAATAATATATATTTCCTAACTGAATTCCTCCGTTTTTATAATTGCAATATAATAATTTAGTTGGTCGCGAATGATCATTGTTTTTCCATACTGCCTTATTGATAGTACATTGAATTGAATTATTTCAGGTAATAACGGGTAATATTGGAATTTTTATTATAATTTAGTTAGTAACAAAACATTGATGGCTTTGGTCTTACCATAAATGGACATTTTATGATTCGTAATAAAATTTATTATCAGTTTATTATCATTTAGAAACATCTCATTATTAGAATTGTCACCAGATAATTTGAGCCCTACACCTAAAAGTAATATTTCATTATGATTGAATGTACAATCATTAGACCACTCTTTTGCTCCATTGCCTTTGAAAATTGATTTTTGTATATTTATAGATAGTCCGCTTATCTTGCTAAATTCGTCCAGGTGTTTGAAGTACATAGCTAGGCTTTCAGGTTTCGATGCGAGTAATGTAATATCATTTGCAAATGCTAAATATTTTATTTCTATGCTGTCATAAATAAATCCATGAATTTGGTGTGAATTTCGTATTTTACTCAGGAAGGGTTATTGTTTGCAGGTTAAGACATTAAACCTTTGATCCTGACCTGAATCAGAATGTTTTTTTTTCAAAAAAGCAGTTACTATTCTACATCTGCAAAAACCAAAATTATAATGTAGGACATCATATGAAATCAAGTTACAGGTATTTTTGAATTTTTACCACTCACTTAATTAGTGACTTCTAACATAGCAATTATAATTGGGCTTATGAAAAAGAAGAATGATAACATTAATATCATTAATGATATATTGAGCATGTCCAGTTGCGTCAGTTCGTTCATGGATAATATCAATTCATGACATCATTGCTATAGTTATGCAAAGCACTTTAACTCAAGTAATTATTCCGTTTGGATCACAGCCTGAATAATCCTCAAGTAAGTCCTTTGAATTAAAGGCATTGTGACTTTCAGTAGAGCAAATACAAAAATTCTCAGAATCAGATCCAATATTTATTTCAAATACTGTGTATTCCATTATATCAGAAAATTACTAAAACATACTACAAAATAACCTGTCATACAGTAAAAATATTACTCAAGTCGAGGTATCATAAATTCTATGCAAATTGTGCTAAAATATTCATTATTTAAATGGGGTCATATATGACCCCAGTTGTCAAAAGTGTGAAATTCATATTATTTACAATACAGTTCAATGTACATTGATTATATATATATATATATATATATATATATATATATATGAAACAAATTCTTCTAAGATTTTTCATATTTGAAATTAAAATAAAAAATTAAACACATACATGTGTATTAGATAGTCTATATTCGTCAGTAAAATCGTGGTAGTATTTTAAAAAGTTTTATCTGTTGTTGCATGGATGGTAATTGTTTTCATTATAATTTTAAAGTTTTCTTTTTTCTTTGGATGTTGATGGCAGAATAATTCTGATTGTCATTAATACAATTTAAAATCAAATGCCATTTTCTATTTCATTAGGTTGCGAAATGATTGTTTTTAAGTTCATACTTGAAAAATACAACCTTCATGTGGAAAAATAATGAATCATATAGTATCAAAATTTGACAGTATTTACTAGGATATGTGAGCACATAACACTAATTTTGTGTTCTCACTTTTCCATGAAAACAATGTTTTAAAATAATGCTGTATAAGAGCATCCATTTTTAATAATACATCATCATTTAGTGGTTAATGCGGGATATTTATGCGCATAAAAATCTATTTTGTATTTAAAAAAATGTATATTGATGCAAAATTACTATAAAAGAACTATGCGTTTGGATGACTTAACTACTGAAAGCGAAGTTCAATGTGATTATCAGAATAAAAAACCTTTGCATGCATATTTAGACACTTACAATTTGCATATATATATATATATATATATCTGGGTTAACTTATATATTCTACAGACAGGAAGATGAATTCTTTCCGATTTCCATGGGAAAATTATACCATAATAATAAATGATAAATAATATTCTTAGCACAAGTCCATTGTTTCGGGTATTTTGAGTTAAAATGAGTTGAAATCAAGAAGAGCTTCTAAATAATTATAAAATTAATCTCGTTATTTTTATTGAAAATGAGCAGTCATTTAATAAATAGTTTTCCTCGTCAACACTACTTCGCTTCAATAACAAAAACTAATTCAAATGAAATATTTTCTGGTTAATTATAATAATCTTATTAAACTGAACTAAGGAAGAATAATTTCCTCTGTGGCATATTTTAAGGGATGAAAAAGATTTGAAGAATTGTTCCGAGTGAAATATTGATAAGAAAAGTTATAAAAAATATGGAAGGGTTTTATTACCAACATGGGTATATGATAGCCAAACAAAATTTGTTTATGCCAATTGGACACATCATATCCAGACAATACATAATATTAATAAAAATAACAATAAGAGCCAAACATATATGCACCTTATATAAACAAGATTTTACAATAACAATACAAACATATATATAATCTACATGAATCATATAATTAGGGTAGACTAAGGTCAATCGGTTTTGGAGAGAATCAAACTATAGTCGATAATAATAGTTGAGAAAGCATTGCATAGCTGCATTTATTTATTCCTGTGAGAAATACTGAGTACTTTATCGCAGGTTAAATTTTACTTGATTTACCCGCCTAAAGCACTCTAAATTTGAATAAAATATCATTAAAATTTACGTTGCTGTTTCTTACAATTTTTTCAAGCAACTACATATAGTAGCGCGCATAAAGGTAAGATTATTTTCTAACGTAGTTTGCGCTAAAGCATTGCACAATAGTCTGTCAAGAGGAAAATTCTACATGAAATAGAATAGAAAAGGCTACAGCTAGAACAGGTAGGTGAAGAAGCATATATAGACAGAAGAGCTGAGGTAAGTTACAAACAAACTTACGGTTGTACTAACAATTTATATATTATTTATTTATATTCACGTTTCGTTCTCTTCTCTAGTGTGCCAGATATAACAAAACTAGAACATTTTTAAAAGAGATATTATATATTGATGATGGGTAGTGATAATTCAAAAGTCGTTCAATTGAACTTGAATAGCTAATTTAGCTGTAGTATGTGAATTTCTGCATTTAGTTTGTGTGCTAGTACTTTCTAAATGTTGTCTATGATCTGATAATTTCCCATACGTAAGTTTATGTTATCCACAAAAACAAGACCTCATATCTGATGTCATTGCTCTTTTCAAACGTTTACTCTATGAGATTGCATTTAACTTTACTAAGGTTGTTTGCATTGCTAATCATATTTAAAGTTCTAAACAAGTTTGTTTGATGATCCTGTCCTTGGAGAAAAACAATTGGAATTATTTTCTTTAAAATGATGTAACTGTAAGGTGGTGTTCTCATGATCATGTCTGCCGATGTACAAGCACACGGTGCCTACTAAGGTCTACACTGGCATTCTATTAGTTTATTTATTTTTTGCTTAATTCCAACAACAAATTTTGTAACTGCTAGGGCTTAGAGTAATATATTTATACTATAAGCTACGTCAACAAAAACAGAATAATAAAAAAGTAATGGAGGATATGATTGCCCATGGATCTGATATCGCTTTCTTGCCATGTTTGGTAGACCTAAGTTGGATATATTTTAAAATACTCAAATTTTGTGCAATCCACCAAAACAATTAAATTAATTTTAGACTTTGCCTGCCATCTACGAATGGCAGAACTTCTTTGTTTTAAATTGTAAAGCTAAGCAATCAAATAAAAGTGGCAAAGTCGTTCTGGTACGCATATGTAGATGTCAGTGAAAATTGCACATTGTTTTGTTTTTAAATATATACAGGTGCATTTAGTTTAAGCAATTTTGCAGTTATTTTTAATGAAGATGTAATATTTATTTAAATCTCTAACCAACAAAAAGTATTTGAAAATCTCCCTCATAGGCTCATCAATGTCACCTCAAACCCAAATGACATTACTCTGAAGATTATATAAAAACGCAAGGTAAGAAAAAAAAACTCAAAAATATTGATGAGGTAATCAATGCAAAATATGAGAAGAAATATTATATCTTTTTGAACAGGTAAAATTCAACTTAATCGGACTCTAAACAATAGACCTTTTAAGAAAAGGCTAATGCTGTGGCGTGTATCCACTGCTCAAGATGCTTCAAAATGAACATAGATTTGGATCAAGACTTTTCGAAAAATATCAATTTCAAAAGGCGCAAAATTTCTGAAATTTCAGCCATCATAGGTATCTAAATTGCTTGCATAAAATAGTATTGACAGGGATAGCTAAGAAAATCTTAGTAAAAAGTTGTTTGATTGAAACAGATATGCGGGGTAGAGTACTTGCCCAGTGGCGTAGCCAGGGGGTATGGGGTATGCATACCCCCACCAATGCCACTCACCCGCGGAATAAATGCCAGAATAATGGTATAAAATGTTACATATAACATGTATATATCTTTTTATTATAACATTACATATATAATGGTAATAGTATAATTACCCAGATCTCAATATAGTGAAAATAACAACAGCTAATTTAAAGTAAATATTTTCTCTCTATGAATATTTTTTGTATTTGAAATAAAAATCTCTTATAGTTTTATAACATACCCCCACCAGCATTTTCTGGCTACGCCACTGTCCGTGCCATGCTCTGTTCGTAGCTTTTACCTATGAAAATAGGCTCGTTGGCCTGTGTCCGTTCCTTCTCCTAAGCCCGCTACACTGGAAACTAAATGTTACTTAACTAAACGCAACAAGAAAACCTTAATGTTCGTAACTACTATCACCGTAGTTTATATATAAAACAGCAAATTAAGCACTTTTATTAACATCAATAAGAAGTTAAATTTTACAAATATAAAGCATATTTAAGTCCGTTTCCAGTAGACCATTTATTAACACATTTTATCAATTCGTTGAAAAACAGTGCATATAATCACATAATGATAATTTTCGACACATAAAACAACATGGAATACATTAAATTGTCTGCTGATTGATCTTTATTGGAAACGGGGTCTTAGTTATCGCAATGGGATACCACACTTTTTGTATGACCTTGAAAAATGAGTAAATTTCATTAATTAAATTCAAACGATATAGGACGTCTTCGAATGTTCTTACATGACAATATAAAGTACATAAGTACGTTATTTTTATCAATTCAATATCAGAAGTTGACAGTCAAATGCAAGATTTTGATATTGAGGAAGACAGCCAATTTTATTCGGCTTAGTGTAGTATTTTACATGCTATGTTATAATTTCTGTGTAAATCTACATGGAGAGAGTCTACGAATTACATATTCATAGATAGCAATATAGAAAGGAAAGATAGAAATAACATATTAATTAATAAGCAATAAAAAATCGTGTTGAGAATTAAAATCATTGAGCAATGGTAAATTATCCTGCATTCAGATCCCGCATGCCCGTCCGTCCTCGTACTATATTAGTCCGTGCCCGCTACTAGCCCTACACTACCATATAATCAAAAATTTACCAACTGGTATTTCTTTTACATTTGTACAATGTCGCACTGTAATTTGAATTTTTACTTTTTACTCTACGTTTGCAGACGTGTAGAAGCATTATGGTTTTATACTGGCAGATATGTTTTATGTTCAAACTATTGTTGTGCATTTGACATCATTAATGCTTTATGTTTTATTCAAAATTCTATCAGCCTATGAAAAGCACAATTGCATAACTCAATATGAAAAAAATTTTTAAGATTAAGCATTCTAAAGAGGGCTTAGGGATTTCCCAAAATTCAAAAAATGCATTTTATCAATGATAATTTGTCGATTTTAGCCTTGAGGTGAAAAAAGTGCAAAATCTAATCTAAAGGTAAGAGAGGATTTCCCTAATTATCTGCGATATGTTGTAAATCTACATGGAGGGTAGTGTTTCACAAAATGCAGATACAGCGATAGGAAATATTTAAATTTGTCAACGAGCCAAACATTTCAGCTCGGTGCGTCTTGCTTTGATTGTGATTATGTTCAGCTCGAAAACCCGAACCCTTTAACACATTTACTGCCACGGCCAAATTCCTAAAGGTTCTCCGTGGGCCAGATTTGCTTTTTTTGATGACTTAGATAGAAAATAATTAAAAATGTTATGGTACAAACGATTTTTTTTGAAACTTGAGTGTGACGTGGCCTCATTTCAATATGCGGTGGCACACAATTATTTGTGTCATGGCATTCAAAGTGTTAATGTGGTTCGTCTTAACTCGATTACCTTAAAAATCTTGGCTATCGCAGAATTTTTTACATAGTTCTTCCAGTCATTTAATTAACATTTAAAAATATGACGACTAAGAAACACAAAAAGAAGGAGAAAAGCAGAACAATAAATTAGCTATGTATGTGCTCGTTGTATATCCAATGTAGTGCTCAGGCTAGGCTCGGGTGGTCTCGGCTCAGCTCGTTGACAAGTCTGAAATATATATAAATCAATGGAACCTTTGACCTTCAAACACCTTTGTCCATGCTCGATGCAGGCCCTATACTAGCAAATAAGCACTATGAATTTTGAAAAAAACAACAAATTTAATTATATAGTTAAGAGCTTTTATGGATAGGAAAATCTGCGTAAATGTATCCCCACAGAGAATTCCTGTATATGTTCCTGATAACTCTATCAGGAACTTGGTGGGGGTATTGTTTTTTATACTGATTGTTGAATCGCGCAGGTGAAAACATTAATAACACTGTGCAACCAATTTTCACTTTAAAAAATTTACAGAAACCGTTTCAGCAAATTATAGTAAACTTTGATACGCTGATCTCACATCTGATATTCATTTTTGTTGGTTAGTCACAGTTTTGGAGTAAAACCATATTTTATTTCTGTTAGGAGCTAAGCAGAAAATTTAACCTTAGCCAATTTCAATGTAGAATATTAAAAAAATCTTTATTAAACATATTTTTAATAAAAATATCAAAGAATAAATGTACTAAATGTATTTTGCAACATGAGATATTTAAAATTTACTTTATTAAAAGTGTTTTTCAATCTTTCACTTCTTCTTGTGTAACATTGAAAATTATCTCATAAGGCCCCAGCAGTAATCAGCCATATGGCCACTTTTCACTTGCTCTTATAGTGTTGTTCGATCATGCAATACACTTGTGGAATTGTTCCCCATGATAATCACAAACATAGCAAAGATTTCTTTGGAAGAAGTCTAAATGTGAGTAAAAAAAGTGGACTTTTAAGGATATCTTACAGCCCATGGACGTGTAGTTCCTCAAAAGTTCATCGATTATTTCTCTGTAGTTTGGATTTCTGTGCTGACCAAGGAAACTATTCACAACGTTACAAAAGGATTCCCAAGCTTTTTTCACACAATCATTCATAAGATTAGTGAATTCAATATTCAGTATTAACTTGCGAGCTTGTTGTCAAATAAAGACACCTTCTTGAACTTTTTCCCTGGAAAGCTTATGAAATTTGCCATGCAAATTCATATTTAATGACCATTTTTATCAACGGCTTTAATAAATTGCTTAAATAGCCCCAGTTTTAAATTTAGTGGTAGTAAAACTAATTTTTCTAATGGAACAAGTAGTTGATGTTGTATGTTCTTTACTCCTGGTACTGATGTTCTTTTTTGAGACCATTTTTTTCGTATATAGTGTTGGTGACAGTCTTTGCTGTCCCACTCACACAAGAAGCAACAGATTTTGTGTGGCCTTGATACAAACCTGTTACAATTCCTACAACTTTGAGGTCAGCACACAGTAGCCATTGCTGTAGGAATAGTTTTTATGATTTCATAGGTTTCACATATAGTAACTAAATAGGCAAATTAACGGAAGGCAAAATATTTCCAATATGAGAATAAAACTGCTTTGATGCTGTATTTTGAACCATCAATGAATAAGCGCCATTCATCAGGATTGTATGGACACTCACAAATTTCAAAAAGGCCCAATATGTCATTGCAATTGGACATTTCACCTTCCATGCTGAAAAAGCAAATAAAGTCAATAGAGCATTTCCTGAATGATGAAACCTTTACTCCAGTTTCAAGTAGATTGCGTTCCTAAAGGCAAGAGGCCAATAACTCACTCAAATCGTTTTTCAGATTTAAATCTTTTGCCAAGTCATTGAGATCTGCCTGTGTAAAAAATTTTGGTGATAAGTTTACTTCACAAGCATATATTTCATCGACTCTCTTCATCCGCAGATGTAAACCCACTTGACCTATCATAGTTAAGTACTTCCAAAACAATTGGCAGTATGGAAACTGGAATCAAATTGTTATGAGGTACAGGACTCACAACAGACGCAATATTTGGGTATGAGATCTTTCTTGTTGATTGCTCTTCTGAGATTTCTTCTGTCATGCAGAAATAGCAGTCTGTAGTAGAAGTGTGCAATCATTCTAATGTAGTCTTCAACACAACGAGACCTAGTATAGGTTAAACATGAACATGACACAAACACAAAATTTGTTTGAAAAGCCAACATGACTCTAACATGAGCACGAATTTTTTGAATAAATATTTTTGTTGTCCTACCTAATCCTAACACCCCATAGTCCTATCGTCGATTATTGTATTGCATAACAGAATGTGGCATTTTGGAATTGAAGTTAAAAATTATTATGTATTTTAGATTGGATAATAAAAACTGAAAAACATGAATATCTTGACACGATAAATTAAAGTACAACACGAACACAAATCACTGCATCCAACTCTACTCAAAACACGATTGTGTTTGTGTTGTGTTCATATTAGGAATTCACACCTCTAGTTTGTATTTGATTAGTGGGTTTACACCACATCATTGGTATGCCAAATGGTAATGCAATTTCTTTACTATACCATGTTGCCAATCGAGCTTGACAATTAACTCAACATATGTGAGGGGACCACGATTTCTCCTGATCACCAACTTTGCAAGGATGAAAATGCAACTGTTTTTACTGGCTGGAGATATTACGTTGATTGCGTTTCTGTGTAAATTTGCGACAAATATATAACAGAAGCGTTTTACAAGATCGAGGCATTAGCAAAAATATTAAGTAAACATAGCTTATAATGCAATGCTTCAAAATACAAAAATGAATTACATCACCCACTAGCGTACAATCCAAATTTAGTTGGCTTATAAAAACTAGAAAGCCTCATTTCTCTATGAAACATTACAGCAATAAAATTGTACATTTAAGGCAACAACGTCAACCTCCTACATATTTTCACCTCTAAAAGTATGAAATTCAAATTTTTAGAAAATCTGCGACTAATCGACAAAAACGAATATGATTTTTGTAATTTATGCAAAAATTCGATTTAGAATCAATGAATTTGATTTTGCGCAGTGTAATTGAACTAAAAGTGCTCAAATATAGACAATTTTTATTGGAATTATCCATATCCTGAAGTAAATTTTTTAATAAACTCTAGTGAGTTTAAGAAGCAAATATGTGTTTGTTTAGATTTATTTGTTTCTGCTCTCACATTTAGATAATTTGTTTCTCTGTTTTCGCTTCTGTAAAACAAATTAATTACATTGTAGTGAAAATTAATAAAATCCTTACTATTTGAAGATCTAGATTATTCGTTTGATAATATAGTTAGTTTAATTATGCATATATGTCAAGGTAGTGCACTAACTATATCATTGTCTCTTATTTAATGATTTATTCAACAATTATTTATTAATTGTTGCTTTCAGTTTTGGGTTGAATACAAATTTCAATAACCATGTAGGGATATGTAGACATTCGGTAGCAATTCATAATAATTAAATTTTTTTACATGATAAACACACTTTTTATATATATGTAAATATATATATATATATATATATATATATATAACGTAATTATTGATTTTCATAAATATTCACAGTCGATAATCGACTGATTAATTACGTTCGACAAAGTATCTCTTTGATTTGATTTAAATGTAGTTCTGACAAACTCAAACAAAACCCTAACCCTAACCTTTATATAAGCAAAGTGCAGAACGAAAGTTGATTGAATGAATTTTTAAAAAACTAGCAGGTACTACCAGCCATTTGTAGATAAATATGTATTTGCAAATTCTAATTACTTTTAATTTGAGGCCTAGAAATTAAATTGCGACAAAGCTCAATGTAAAATATAGGGTTTCTGAAAATCTTTTAACATCAACTCTGTAGCTGCTCGAATCAGGATGGTTATAAACACCAATGACAAGTAGTAAATAACATTTCAATTTGAAAAGAGGTCAAAATGAAAAATTTATATCTTCTTTGAAAGGAAGTTCTATTGAAAAGTAAAGTTTTTCACACATAATTTAGCAACCACCATGATTATATATATTTAATCTATCTTGACGAACTGCAATCCTATATTTATATTGCAATCTATCCATGCTTCAGACAAACAAACAGCATTACTATTATATAGAAAAATGCATTTTAAAAATGTCAGTTCTCTTTTTAAAGGAATGAGACTTTGACAATATATTTGAGGAATAATTATCATATATATGAAGAGTTCAATTTCAAAACGTGATGCATCCATTTTTTGAAAATTGAGTTTAGATCAGATTTTATATATTCCCATCTCCTGCCAAAAGCTTGAAGTTTAAATTGAATTCAATTTTCTGGAATTCATCTTCAAAAATTCAGTTTTTGTGCAAAATGCGAAATATCCATCTCCTTCAAATTTATGCGTTATCCATTGTGTGAAATATTTCTCTAGATATATTCTCATAACACAAATCATTCAGGAAGTGGCCGCTTCATCACTTGTTATCATGGATTGATAAGAATCTGTTGTACTTGCCGAAAGCGGACGCAAAATGCGACAGGATGACTTATTGCATGAAGCAAATGTTCTTCAATATAGTGGAACTGATCATATACCTTAGATCAATTGCGGTCGCGACGCCAGTATCTTTGAACTTCGAATAAGATGCAACAAAACTCCAAGTTATTGCGTTTTATAGAAATACAAGCTTCAAGTCAGATTTGCGTGTCTAATCAATTGAGAACTAATCATGCAATATTTCCATTAAATGCTAAGTAATACCCGCCAAAGTTGGTTTGTGCAAAGCCATATTCATGAGCATACTTGGTAAGTAGCGTAAATTCGTAATAATGTAGAATAACAATAGGTCCATGATGTTGACAGAGGTCAATAAGAAAATTATAGAATCTAAATATCTGAACAAAAACCATAGTTGCTGTAATTTCCCACTGACAGGTAATTTATCAATAGCATTTAATATTGAAATACATAATATATCGCATTTTAAAAAATAAAATACCCTTAATGTTGTGCCTTTTTATCCAAATCGAACGTAAATACAGCTGTATCACTAATTGTCAACTTAAAACTCACCTAGTACTATACATAGCATTGTCATAATAAATATATATGGCTATGAAATCATTTTAAAAGACACAGCAAAATCACTTTTTCTGAAAAATACTAAAAAGGATATATCGCATTTTGCAATCCAACTCTTCATAAATTTATATATATATATATATATATATATATATATATATATATATATATAATAGGAACATATATTCATGTATGTATAAATTACTGTAAAACAATAAAATCTTGAACTCCTTTGAAAATGTCAATATATTATAGAAATAATTTATTGCAACATATGCAAATCTTCTCTCTTATGCTTTATCTCTAAATAAAAATTCTGCAAGCTTCGCACTCAATTATTAATACATAGTAAATCCGATTACAAAATGTAGAACATTTAGCCCCATTAATTATTCATTCATCGACAACAGAAAATTTTTTATTGCATAACAATAGCAACAGGCTAATAGAAATATCTACTTCTATATTCTCGTTGAGCAACTAATGGCAGATTACCTGCAAACATAGATACTCACAAATTACGAGTAAACTGAGCTTGAACTGCTTTCCAATTTCACTTGATTAGAATAGCCATAATTGTCATCAGTGTTTGGGAAGTAAATTTTCTGCATAATAATAATCTTTTCTTAATATGATTCATCCGGGTCTAGTGTTAGCCGAGGAGTGCTTAACATAAGCTTAATATTATGCTCTCCTTGCATATAGCCATCCTGTTTCATATTCATTGACTTGGTTCCTTCTTACAAGATGTCTTTGCGCTTGGATACATGCCTTCTTACTATACTTTCAAAATTTTGCCAGGGTTCAAAACCACATAGTCGCAAAAGCTGACTATCTACGATCTATTTCCCATGTGCACATGATCACCTCATCTTGCCTTTTCAATGTAATTTATAATTTTTATCACATTGTAAATGTTGGCAAATCCATTCTGAACTATCGCTGACTTTCTTAACTTTGGTTATTAAATTTTACCCAACTTGAAACCATAAATTTTTTAGGCATTCATACGTTTCGTAACCTCTGAGTTTCTTGAATGACCTAGAAAGTGTAGGATGCCTGATCACATTCGTAAATTGAATAAATTCGCTATGGATACTGAAATTACACACCTAACTTAGAGTTTCCGCTTTGGAAATTTAAATATTCCAAGAACATAATTGTCGTGTAAACGGTAAAAGCTAGTAGTAAAAAAAATTTTAAATACTTGAAATTCATTAACAAACTAAACCTTTTAGCAGCGAACTCTTTTCAATGTAGTTTTCGGTTCATGGACGATTGGTGAAGAAATGTAGCTAATCATTGGTTACCAATGAAAATAAGGCTGTAACATACACAGAAATATAGTTGTTTACAAACGTAATCTAATACGTATGCCACAGGTAGACGGTGGATTTCATGCTTAATAAATTTTGAAGGGATACAAAGTTAGCCAAAATAATTGATGATTTCGGTAAACCAAAACACCGATGGGTCAACTTGGGTGAGGATGAGGATGATTGGCTTCCAACATTGCAATGCATTGCTAGTGCGCTTCTGTCTTAATAAAGACATTTTACTGCAGGGTTATCATAAACTAGAAATTGGATTTAATTTTCTGAATATTTTCTTCCTCAAATTTGTGATAAACTATGCAATAATTGAATTCTTTGTAATGGCATATGACCCATAAGTTAAGAGTTAATTAACAAGAACACTCAATGAAATGGTAAATTAGAAAAATTTCAACGACTTTTTCCATAATCAGTGCTAGAATATTATTTTGATGAAATAAATAACTTGAAGAGCACAATTTTTTACCTAAATCTTTACCAGAGGTGTACTCGAGGGGTGATCAGGAGGCTCAGCCAACCTTGTTAAATTTGATAGGGGAATGAGCCTCCCTTCTTTGTCAAAGTTATATTACGGTGTGGGCTATTGAATTTTATTTTTAAGAAGTTAAATTTGGTCAAAATATAAGATAAACATACTTTGCTCAGATTTATAGGTCCTTGTTAATTATTCAGGAGTACAGCTCTGATCTTTTCTACCTTTGCACTTAAATTGGGATGAAGAAGAAAAATTTACCAAGGGGCTAGAGAAGGTTACTTCTCACTCTTGGCCAATTTTCATTAATTTACAATCATTAGTTTATTTACACGGTTCACTAACCAGTATAATTCAGTTCTAAAAGCTGCGAGAGGCAAACTGCAAATCACCATTCATGTAAAAGCTCAACAAAAATCAACCCAGCTCTATTGAATTATATTTGAAACGACCAAACCAATTCCCTGGCCTTCCGATACGAAATGTACATCGATGAAAATCAATGGTTTTAGTACATTGGTGTATTATTGGCAATTACTTAAAGTACGATATTGTACTAATCCAAGTTTTATATCAGAAATAATCCGGTAATTGTAACACCTAATATTTTTTGAAAAAGTATAGGCCTATAGGGTGTGCCGGCAAAAAATCATTGATGCTTAAATGTTTCACTTGATGTGGTACCTCAATTATATATAAAGCTGTCAACATGGAAAATTCCATTAATATATTTCCCCCTTTTATAGTTTCTAATTCACTAAACTAAATAATTTCACAAAATCGAATGATTCATTGCGTAATCGCACTCTCTGCTTCTTCACGTTGTATTAGTCACGAAATTGCGTAATACCTTCCATCTTATCTTGGAAAACCTTAATTTATTCCATTCTTTGAAACATTGATTTTACGTAAATGTCTCATAAATAATTTGACCTGAAAGAGATCAGTGACGGAATATAGCAATTATCGGACTAGTGCGACTGTCGCCTTATTAAACATTGATGATTCTTCCATGAATCGGATATTAAGCTGGTTATAAAAATCATGACAAGACATTTATAATAAAAAGTGATTGACAACGATAAATGTATTTCTAGCGATGTCGCCATAACCAATTGTAAAATATTGAAAATATTATAAATTAAAACCAAATTCACACAAGTATCGTATTAGCAGAACATATACGTATTATAATCATAGAATGGCGATCTGTTCCAAAATTTGGTAGTACACATCAAGTATTTGTAATAAATTTGATATGAAGTTATATGCTTTCCTAATGTCATCTCGCTAAATACAAAGGAGTAGAACTCCAACCAATGACAGTGGAGTAGGCGGAAAATGAACAGGAAACNTGATTTGTATTAATACCAAACTATTTAATTTACCATGATTTTTGATCTATTATTTTCATTCTAATTATTGCCAAAAGTTGGCAATACTCTGAATGTGAAAGGCCAAAATCGATTAATTTATGGAACTAAAAAATCTATTCGTGGAATTCCAATTAAAAATTGTCCACCCCTGCGTGTTTGTATTTGACAAGGGGTAATTTAATGGACATCTTAACTNTTTCTATACACTCAAAAGTGAGTTTTTTCTTCCTGAATTATAGGAAATATTCAATTTTGTTTTCTCAGAGAGGTCAAGGTAGAGTACAAGTAAAATAAAACAATGGATTTAAACAATAGCTATTGTTAGGTTTCTGTAAAAGTGGGCATGAAGTTTTTGGAAATATTTTAGAAGACAATAATAACAGTATTCTCAATAAATCCACAGTGTCTTGCAACAACAAATCATTCAAAAAGGTAGAAAAAGTTTCTAAGTATCTCATTGAACGGAGCAGCACTGATAAAAGGTGAAAAATGTGTTATAGAAAACATGGTTTTTTATTTTCTACTGTTTTCTATTGTATTCCATTGTTTTCATTGTTCTATTGTTTAAAAAATTGGTACTGATAGAAAATATACATATAACTTATAAAATTAATTTCAGATACTCACAAAATGTGAAGGCAAGGCAAATTAGAAAAATAGAAACGCTTTTCAAAGTCCAATACGATCACAGAATAGAGTTAACGGTATCTCAGACGGGCTCTAACCGCCAAGCCTATTCATCACCTATTAATTTTATTATGTCTAAATCCAAAATTCACTATTTTGCAATGTTACTATGAATTAAGAATTGAAGTTGTTTCAAACAAGATAAAGCTTACTTCAAAATAACAGCCAAGGAGATGAAAAAATGAATAGCACAAACAATGGCAAATTTAAGAACACACCCAATATATATATATTGCAAGACATTAAAAAAGTTTTAGTAGAGTTTAATAAAATCCGAGATAGAAAAATTCATTTTATCAAACCAAATTTGAGATTTAAATATATTAATTTTGAATTTACTTTTCATTGAAATTGGATACTAGATTGGATTACAAATTTTGAATTATATTAAAGCGGCATTAAGAAAATTAATACCCAAATTATTGCTATGCCAAAGTATGGCTCTATACAAATATTTGAATTAGTGATTATAATAATCACGAACTTTCTGAAAACTACGTTGATCTTGGCATTCCAAGTTGCCTATAATGCATCTTACATCAGAATTTTTTATTGAAGAGCATCCCAAATTATATTGGCATCATTAATTTTTTGCAACTAAGTTATTCCACTTGCTTGTGTGTGTTTCTTCTGCCTTTCCATTTGCAAGTTTACATAAACAAATGCTTTTGGTTGCTTTACTATTTTATCATTTTGTGATGGCTAACATGAATCGCATTTTCAAATTTGAAATATTCGTCACCAATTCTATAAGGGATTGAGATTTTTAACATTTTTAAAGTGGCATTCAAAGTAAAAATGTGCGTAATGCATAAAATGTACAATATACACAATTTTTCAAAATTTTCGGATCCGAAACAGATCCAAAATTTTCTCAAAATTTAGATCCGATCTGCATCCGATCCGATCTGATCCGAACCTATCCGAGATGCGATCCAATTCCATCTCTGTAATTTTGTATGCATTCTGGGTTTAGTTAAAATCATGAGTGGCAACTAGCCAAAATATAATTTATTTTAATAAAATGATGACCTATATTGAAATCCTCTAAATTGCCTCTAAATTGAGTCTCGACAGATTTCTAAGTTATCATTGAAAAGAATTTATATTCCACTTTCCCACAATTAATAAAACAAAATTCATAACAAAATGATTCAAATTTATCGTAAATACATCAAATTTTTAAATTTTCGTGTTGGTATGAATATGCCATACTCCCTTAACTACAACACTGAGCATTGAACTTTAAATTAAATTCATTTGTTTGTGTATTTTTTGCATGCATTATTTGGAAAAGAGTTTTACCTGGATGAATAACAAAGAGAAATGCGCTGTGGGGTTTAAAAACTTTTTTAAAATTATTAAAAAATCAAAGAATAGCAAAAATGGAAAACAAGACTATAGTGAAAACATAGATAGAATTGTATAAATATTTTACAAATGAAAAATTTTAAATATTTTGCTGTAGTGTGATGTTCTAAAATTAGATAATGTTGAAAGTTCAAACGCAACCCTGCCTCATGCAGTCCATAAATAATAGAACCAGAGCTGCAATTAGGACATTATATTTGGCACAACCCAGACCTACCCACATTTAATTGATTTTAATGCACTTGGCCCAATTCAAATATATGTGAAAATATAGTGATCAAAATAAAACCAGCTTATATTATTTCTTTTGAAAATAAAACATACAAAATGCATTTAAAACGGAAATGGTTTAAAATGAAATCTAAAAAACTAACACAAGCAACATAAAACTCTCCTGAAATATGTATGCATAATGTATTTCATTAACCCAATCATTACCTACATTACTTTGAAACATTGACCCAACCTATGGGTCTAATATTTCGCTTTGCTGCTTATGGCAAGCCTTGTGTTGAAGGATTGAGACGACATCAGTCTTCTAATGTCTATATATTCTGTTGAAAGTGGAGAAAATCCAAAGCCCACTCTAATTCCATTGTTTGTTGGCCACTTTCTTTCATTAGTTGATAATTTTCAGCATGCCACGTTTAAAATTATATATATATATATATATATATATATATATATATTATAATGCAAAACAAAATGTTATATGTTAATTCATCAATTAATAATTTTTTATTCTGTTATAATAATTTGATTTTTATGTTTATTTTAATTCAACGGATCTTAAATAGGTAGCATATTTCTTAAATAATTTTGTGTTTTTTACTAAAAATAAATTTTTAAAATATTAATGTTGGATTCTGTTAGGCGAAAAGATTCAGGTAGACTGTTCAGAAATTTTTAATAGAGTAATCTGCACTATTTTTTCCTAGACAGGGAACTCTTCACTCTTACTTTTCAAATTTTCTACTGATAATCCTAGAGCATGATATTTCTCAAACTTTCTAAATGTTATACCGTATACAATTGGATTTAAAATGGGCCAATTTTTTTGCCTGCGGCATGATGTGACCTATTAATGATAACTTTGAACCGCCCTGTCCCATTTACTATATTCAAATTGTTTTCTAAGGAGACACGTCGTACAATATTCATTATTTATAACTGTCATTCCTTTTGTATAATTTATATTCCCCATCAAAAACGGTAAATTTATCAATTTTTAATGAATAACTTATGAAAGAAATTGGACAAATAATTCAACCAGTTTTTATATATATATATATAAATACATTGCTACTAAATACTAATAACTATTGTATATCTATATACATTAAGTTTTTATTGAATTAAGAGTACTCTGTAGTATATAGCAGTAAAAAATACAATAATAACGTTCAAGGGCATTTTATCATTTGATGCATTTTGTTTCGATAAATAGAAGCAAGACTTTAATTTCTATGAGCTTCAAGTTATTCCTTGCATTTAGAAAATCTACAATAGCAACGGTATTTGATATTTTGTATCTAACGCCCTCTGGATAAGTATAAATTTTGTATATATGTACTTATAAATTGCCATTTAATTAAGTGCTGGAAGTTGTTGTCAAGACATTATCTTCCTGCCGCAATCTATCTGTTTGCATTAGTGATTAATTCGCTTATGGCTAATTTACCTACCTAATCAAGTGTAATATGCTAATGTTGGAATGCAACATATCATGCTCAAAATATTATTTTACTTGGAAATAAGAAAGTCATTACATCAAGTCGGCGTCAAGCATTCTATCACCTGCTATTATCTGCTGTGTAGGAAACTCTTTTTGATAATAGAAATTTACATTTTAATCTCAATATTTTTATTAAATGTTGTCGATGGGTGGAGAAATTTCTGCTTTGCTGTCCTATTTTATGTTTATGATTTTCTTGTTAAGTGGAATAGCAGAAATGCTGTCTCATGTATTATTGAGTTTCATTGAACTATATTAAGGGCAATGATAAACGATAATGATAAATATGCGACTATCGATAAAACTGATCAAGAGTAGAATTCGGAGAAAGTTTTAGTTTATTTAAAATTAAAGGGACGCCATGCCGTCTTGTCAGTGGAATATTACTGTAAAGGATACACCGGCAATCAATATTCATGAATTTTTGGCTTTGTCGACCACCTTCCATTTTGTGAGAACTTGCACGTGTTATATCTGTTCTTCAATTTCCGGAGATTTTAGCTAATATTGTGTCAATTTTTCAAATTTAAGAAAAATGAAATAAACGAGATGACATCGAAGCACAATTAATTATCCACATCATGCGCATATCAGGTGATTCGTGAACTTGGAAAATGAAATTGATTTTTATCATAGAAAATCGACTTCATTTTCCTATCAAATAACTAATGACTATATTAAGGAATTAACTTATGGCTTTAGATTTTTTACAAGAGTAGATGGCAATCTTAATTGGGGGACATCAATTAGGACAATGAATAGAATAAATTTTATATAGTCCTTAGATTAAATATAACAGAACTAATCAACTATATATGTATATATATATATATATATACATATATAGTTGATTAGTTCTGTTATATTTAATCTAAGGACTATATAAAATTTATTCTATTCATTGTCCTAATTGATGTCCCCCAATTAAGATTGCCATCTACTCTTGTAAAAAAATCTAAAGCCATAAGTTAATTCCTTAATATAGTCATTAGTTATNATATATATATATATATATAGTCGTGGTCGATTAAATCAAACTTATTAAAGAATTGGTTAGTACATTTTTGAAGAAATATACCCCTTAAAATTTTGTAGCGCAGATGTCTCAAATTATCACCAACTAATGATAGTTAAGGTACATGTCGTTTTTTGTAATTACAGTCATATTGGTCTGGTAGTTATTGATGATCATGCCTTAAATTGCAGCTGCTATTTGAACTATAACTGAGAAAATTTCATGGTTTATATAATTGATTTTATAATTGAACTTTATTCATGAAGGAGACACTATGTTCGTTGACCTGCTAAAATGCGTCATAAAGCTCGATATTGCACAAAGACAACTAAACTTAACAAGTCCATAATGGTTTGGGGAACGGTAGAGTAAATGGATATAATGCTCTAGTCAGATGTACTGGTTCCGTAAGTGCAATTGAATACCTCTGCATACTTTCCCAGGAGCTTCCTCAACCAGAGTGCGAAACAGGTCAACTTAATTAAACCTCTGCTCGGGTAAAAAATTAAACTTGTCGGGTCGGATCGCGTGTCATTAGGGTGGAACACTAACAAAGTGAGAAGTCAAAAATTTGAATCTGTGATTTTCATTATTCTTGTATTTTTTATGGATTATTTATTGTTTTTATTGATAATTTTATGCTAAAAATTTTTTTGTGCGTATTTTACAAGTAATGTGTTTTTGATCGAGTTCGGTCACAGGT
>CABFPE010000056.1:459527-496158 GCA_900660155.1 Hofstenia miamia | reverse complement strand
ATTGAGTTTCATTGAACTATATTAAGGGCAATGATAAACGATAATGATAAATATGCGACTATCGATAAAACTGATCAAGAGTAGAATTNCCTCTGCTCGGGTAAAAAATTAAACTTGTCGGGTCGGATCGCGTGTCATTAGGGTGGAACACTAACAAAGTGAGAAGTCAAAAATTTGAATCTGTGATTTTCATTATTCTTGTATTTTTTATGGATTATTTATTGTTTTTATTGATAATTTTATGCTAAAAATTTTTTTGTGCGTATTTTACAAGTAATGTGTTTTTGATCGAGTTCGGTCACAGGTTTTGGGTCCTTTAACAGATAACTTACCTGATTTTTCTCCAATTAAAAATTGTTTGAGTATAGTGAAAGGCAAGTTGTCCATTATGTTCACACACCATGTAATGACGTGAATGACCTGATCAAACATGATGGGGCACAGGAAATTACTCTCAAACTGAAAGATAATTTGTTCATGTCAACACTCTGCTGCTTGGTATTTGGCTGCTGCGATTACTGCAAAACGTGGACATAAAAATGCTAAATTTACTGTTTTACTTACTAGTTAGAACTACTTTTATGCTGTTTTAGGTGTTTTTGTGCAATAAAATTTAGCATTTTTATATTTTTGGGGATGGCAAGTGGACTTTTTAGAAGCAACTAGAATATTTATCACCGATTTTTGTGTATAACGTGACTGTTATTCATATCATGTACATAAATTTTGAAATTATTCAATAATTTATGGTAAAATGCTCATATTTTGAATTGATACGTATTTTATTGAAGTCAGTGTTTTGTTTTGGTAGTGAATTTAAAGAACATTTCACAAATTGACATTGATTTTTTATTGTGCTTACTGGAAATTTCAGGACATCTTCTGATTTGGATGGAAAAGGTATTGTCTATTAGTTTTCTTAATCCATAGAAACCAAAAACCTCTGATTCAGAAATGTGTATTCTCTGTAATAAAAGTATTGTTCAAACATTAAAAAAATTGTCCTCTCGTTAACCTGTTCTACCATGATTCGGTTTTATGATACTCAACATTTATTTTGCATTATATTGGTAAGGAGTTTTACATATTTTCTTCATCATTACTAAGATCTCTTAAATAAGCAATCATGTTGGTGAGAAATTTTATGAGTAAAAATACCGATTTTTTTATAAGACTTCTTTAATTCATGATAGATGGAGAATAGATCATATATTCCACTGTTTATAATTTACTAACCAGAATTTCACTTTTTAAATTTTTTTTACGTTCAATATTTTAATATATTTCAGCATATAATTGTGTTTCTAGTTAATTGTAAGTTGTTAATATTCTGACTTTACTACATTTAAACATTCAACTTGTATATATATATATATATATTAATCACAAAAAATTGTGTTGTATGTAGAAGTGTGTGTGGGTCGTTTGACATATTAAAAACATACGCTACACTTCTTCACATTTTTTACCTAAATGAGTTTAAGTCTCTAACACATCATTTCCATCAGTGTGAGGAAAATAATCCGGCGACAAGTTTCTGCATAGTTAGCCTTCCACTCGTTGATTGCTGCAATTTGTTTTATCCAATCAGAAAATGTTTTAATTTGCACATTGCATTCGACATTTTTCTTACAATGGACCAGACCAAGAGTTTGCGCCGCTTTAGTATCTCACCCAACAGCATCAATGAAAAACGGGTTATTCTTATGGCCGTGGATTTATCCGTATCAGGTGTACGTTCATTTGATTGGTATGCTTACAATCTAATGCGCAAAACTGACACTGTGTATATTTTCCATGTGCCTGATACATTGAAGCTTTCAATTGTAGGCATTAAGGAAGGTGCGATGCCTACTCACGACTGGGAGTCCAAGGGTAAGGATCGCGTTTTTAAGATAGAAGAATTCGAAAAAGACTATGAATATCGATTGCAGGTTTGTTTTTATGTTAATATAATATTAGACTACAAATCCATGTATTCAGCATCATTGATGTTCCCCATGTATTATACTATCCACATACATAATAAGAACTTATTCGTAGGCATGAAAGAGTGTGTTGTTATCAACAGTAACGCTAAAACATTTTGATTGTTGGAAGTGACAGTGGAAATTGGTACTGATTCAATATCTAACACACATGCACTGTTTGTGAGAACACCACTTAATGTGTGAAAATTTCTTCTTGATTTCTGTTGTTAAATATAAATTCAATATAATTGATAAAACAACAGTATTTTATTCACACAATTTTCTGATACGGACAATTGCCACAGTAAAGGACTTTGCCGACAAATTCATTCTATTATATATTTTGAATAGGCTGTCATTTTAAAAAGAGTACTCTAAAATAGCATTCACAGCTGTGCGAATTAGCATGCTAACCAAATACAATTAGTTAACGCGTTATATAAAGACTGGTACCAAATCTCAAGAAATTGAATCAGAAATGGATATCAGCTGAAGTTTAAGAAACTTATCTTGTTACGCAACAGCTTTCGAAAATCAACACAAATGTAGCAAATGCTATATAATATATAAACAATTTGCTGAAAAATTAATTAAATTTTGTTTCAAAACACATACGTTTCTAAAACGTAATTTAAGTTTTCCAATTTCAGTGTGCAGTTTCTATTATTGCTACAAAATATTGTGCATAGTATTGTGTTTCCAAGCTCTTGTAACAGAATGCAATTGGATAGTTATAAGATTACATTAGTTTATTCTGTTATGAAATATTGAATCTTAGTATATGCATGCTAATTGTAATATCTATTCACTCATGGCATTTGCATATTTCTGTTTCAATTTATATTTTTGACGTGTTTTTGTAGTACAAGGCGATCTATTCCATAAAAAATGCCATACATTTTTAAGAGCTTTATTATTGAAAAGTAAAAAGATTAACTAGTACCAAATATGATATTTGAGGTTATACTAATTTGTTGAATTGGCGGTCAATCCTTGCAATAAGTAAATCACAACATCTTTGAAAATCGTAAACTGAATGACCCAATTCTGCAAAATTGAATGTCTAATTTCTGGTTTTATTGGCTTTTAAGCACATTAAAATCATTCGGTATGAAATTCGGCAGCTAGCACGTCCCAATCAGTTAGTGTAAATGGATCACTACACAGATCAAGCCTCCTTTTTAAAGTATTCATAAAATGGCTCAACCGGTCACCATTTCTGCATAATAGTTGCACTAATTCTAGGGGTCCATTTCAGTGTCTATTAGCTAAAAGAAAGCATCGGAATTTTTTGGCATACAGCAACAACAACACGAATATATATATATATATATATATATATATATATATAATATATATATTTGAGAACAAATTGGTGTGGCTTTATATTCAAAAATTAATTTAAAGATTTNTAGCATTTAAAAAGTACATATTCAAAAGTTTCAGTATAAGATTCTATCTACATAAATTTATCACTTATTGCTCATTATACTTTTAACACTATTGATTAAGTACTTTTTTGGAAATGCGACTACATGAGGCAGTTTTCAATTATTGGACTTCAAGAGCTTTTTGTAGGACTTATTACTCAATTTGAAGTTGTTAGCTATACTTAGTTCATCATGTGGCATTTTCAGAACTTTAGTGTTAGACTCCTCTAAACCGGGGTTGGGCATGCTATTATGTTGATATTGGATTGCGTAATTTGTTTCAATTTTAACTTTACAAATGACATTAACTTCCATACCCTTTGTTTCAAATTATGTTGTTCATTTAATGTTGAAAGGAATGTTCATGTTCTAAATCAGATTGATACTTCTTACGAGCTAATTTTGAATGCTCTCCATAATTGTAAGAAATTCTATAGGCCTCGACCTACTTGCATTGAAAATCATGAGTAGTACTTGAAGGTTTTCATTGGAATTTATATCATTGTCATGCAGTATATATTGTAATAGCAAAAATGTGATTTTCAATGGCGATAATTTTACATTTGATACATAACATCTGGACTTTCTACAATGTTAGCTTTTGTTTTCATTGCTGAGCAAGAATTTTTGGGTAAATGTGCATATAATAGTTTAGCGATCTTCAATAAATCTACATAAATGTTGTGTATAATTCGTTTGAACAAAATTTAAAATGAAAAAAGTGTAGTGTGTAAACAAACTTAACACAAACAAAATTACTTATCATGTACAAACCTGGAAGTAAGCAGTGCTCAATACATAACAATCTTACTCTTCTTATATAATGAAAATTCCATTTAAGTCTATATTTGAAAATTTTTGTTGCTGTTTTAGAAAAATGTTTCTTCAATTGATTCTCAACGAATAACTTTAAGTCTTGTGTTAGGAAGGTTAGTTCAACAGTGGCGAAACCAGCTTAGTCACGTTAGGGTGGCCTTGGAAAATTAAAGATTTAAGGGAGGGAAAAAGGTTTTTTACATCATGTTTTCAAATTATCCAGATAATTTTGCTGAAACAATTGAAAAAATGTATATATATATATATATATATATATATATTAGGGTATTTCATTTTTTTGACATTTTTGAAATTAAAAATGCTTGGGATCTCATCAGATCAGCTTTTTGGCGCTGATTTAAATGGTGTAATTTTTTTGCGATCGGACAAAGTTTAGAGGTCGCCTCGTTCTGTTGAAATTTCACCACTAGAGGGCGATAGAGAATTGTGCTCTATCTCGCGAACAGAAAGGAGTAAAAAGTCGAGCGGTACCTCAAAGGATGCAGAATGGTCGGTTTCCTATCTCTCTTTTATACATTTTATTTGCAAAAAACTCAATTTAAGAGCTACTTAGAAAATTGCAGATACCATAATCTTTAATTTGTGAAAGCAAAGCGAGAGTTGATTGATGACTTCATCAAGACAAATAAAAAGTTCTAG
Organism: Hofstenia miamia; assembly: GCA_900660155.1. Classification (NCBI taxonomy): domain Eukaryota; kingdom Metazoa; phylum Xenacoelomorpha; order Acoela; family Hofsteniidae; genus Hofstenia; species Hofstenia miamia. Next base: position 491,282 of record CABFPE010000056.1, on the reverse strand, counting down.
AATAATCGAATGACAAAACAATTGGAATTGTTTTAATAAGCAAAAGATACTCAAACTTGCATTTGTATATTTACTGAAAGTTTTAATTGTTGCAGGTTCATATAAGCACTTAAGCAGTAGCTGAAGGCAGAGGCAAGCAGCCGTTTGGTATCAGTGCAAGTTTTTTTAAAAATGCCTGTGAGGAGGTCGAAGGCTGATAAATCTTTAATATCCTGTGAAAAGCTTCAAGACAATGTTTTGCCGACAGAGATAAACGTAATCAATCACTATCAGTATTTAAGAGTGCACTACAGAGATACTGATCCTAAGTTTATTTCCCAATTTCCAACTTTTGCTGACGTAAAAAAAAGTAGTTCAGGATGTTATCGCAGTTTGGTCTAAGGCAATTCTGCCAGTTATAAGCAATATACGTGTTGAGGTAAAGCTTAAGAGCATAGTTGATAAAATTGAGGCAGCACGGAAAAAAGCTAAGAGAATGAAGCAGATGTCTTTGGATATAGAATGGTTCAACAAACTTTTTGCTATTTCAAATATTCTTGTATCTTCTTTCTGCTGGATCGCATTCCTGAAGTGGAGTTGGAATTTATTCAGGATCAGAGGTCAGACAGAAAAATGTTCATATCTTCTTCTCTTGATCAGAAATTTAACTCAAACGCGTTAGCTAAGCGGTCAAAGCAGGCCAGTTTAAACAAAGCTAATTGCTCTTCTTTGTAGATAAACCTCCCAGCCTCATAACAAGAATTAAGCTCCGGAAAAGGCCACATGATAGAGTCAGTTATCTAGAGTTAAGTGAAAATGATGTGGAAAATGATGACGACGATTACTTGCTAACTCCACCAATTGGAGGAACTTCTTATGCGAAAAAAGAATCACTTCTATCAGCACTTCTAGCTGCATTTTTGCTGATAAACGAAATACATCAATTCACCAACAATCCGACCAACTGCTTTCAAGTGCTGTCGATAATATTGCTGCTTCTCCCAGCACTGTGTTTCGACACCGAGAATCTGTAAGATTAACTTCTTTGAGCCAGTGGGAAAATGAAATTAATGAAGCAGACTTATTGCAGCTTCATTACGACGGCCAAATAATCAATGGTATGAACAGATACGTTTTTCTTGTTCAGTATCTTAAATCTTCATTAGGTGCCAAGATGGTCCGAGTAGCTGGCGTCAAAACTTTTTCGTCACAAGTTTCTGTAACCAGTGAAGCAGTTTTCATTGGTAGATTACAGCGGAGGGCGTTTATGCAAAGTTTATTCAGTTATGAGCAATATGACAAGATTGAATACAGGCAGACTCTCAGGGATAAATAAACGGTTGAATGATTGCATCAATGAGAGTGCTAGGCATGGCATCCACACCTTAGAATGCTTATTTCATATAAATGAAATATTTTTCGCTCACGTCATAAACGAAGTTGAGGGAAAGCAGAAAGGGCCGAATGCAATGCAAGAAGGAGCTCTGTAAAACATAGTAAAAAGTCTTCAAGATTGTACCATGGATTCTGACAAACTTGTACCTCAAGATGAACTTGGTGTGTCAATTACACCTATCGCTATGTTCCACCTTAAGTATAAAATTCTGTGTTTTTCAGAATGAAAACTTCTTGGAAAGAAAACCAACAGTTTTCGCAGAGACCAGATGTGTTTGTTGGTTCTGTGCTGCCAAGTTTTTATGGATGTTCCAGATAATTTGAAGCAATCACTTTTTTACAAGCAAGAACCAGTCAGTCATGAAGGTGGATTACAACTGCTAGCATCTATTTGAGAATGCTTCTTTTTGACAACGTTGACATTTCTCAGTCCGAGAAGCTTAAGTTAAAAAGAATCATTTCTTCTATTTTGTCAGTGTATGCGCCTTCCTTCGTGATGATACACCTCAAGCCCAGTGCTGCTGAAGGCCCCTATCTGACTTTATTTCAGAAAGATCTTTTATTGGCGTATGAGGCAGTAAATCCTCACTTAAAATCAATTATGGAGCGATACTATATCGAGCATGCGAAGTGCTGGCTCTCGCCAAAAAATGTTGCTCTGAGTGTTTTTTCTGAGCACCCACCATACACAAAAGAAGTGCTAATGCAGCTGACATCCCTTCCCACTGCAGTGAGATTAGAAAATACGCTTCATAGACTAGAAGCCACCCTTAAGAACTTCTTCACCCCTGGAACCCAACAAGCACGCAGGGTGGATCTCCGGTTGCGTTCGTATTTGTGTCATTAACCTGAGCATTATTGCCATCGTTTAAGAGTTGTTGTGCGTTGTCAGTTAAACTATTTTTGTTGTTACTCGTTATTAGTAAACTAAAAACATAAGTTAAACATTGCTTTGGGAAGTGCTAAAATGCAATGAAGGCAATAAAGCAGGCAAAATGCGTTTTCTCCAAATAACTTTTTTTCTAGCGCATATAGAACTTTAGAATGTATAAAATAGAGATTAGAAACCGACCATTGTTCATCGTTTGAGGTACCGCTCGATAGATTGATAGATAGATAGATAGATAGATAGATAGATAGATAGATAGATATACTGGCGCTGTATACTATGCAACATTTCCGAGCTGCGTCCGATGTTTCATAATGTACAGCTCCTGTCATGCGCTTACAAAGCACTTCTGTGTAACATTAGTGTCTACACCAACAGTATAAATAATCGCATGAGTATACAGTCAGTGGCGTTTCTAGGGGAGGGCAAGAGGCCATGCCACCTCCGGAATTCATGTGGCCCCGGTCCGTCCTACCCCACTCTGTCATGCTAAAAAATATATATGCAATATAGGCGATACTCTTAAATCTTTATTAAAGATCTAATGCGGCTCAATTGTTCTTAGACTCATACATCTAATCCGGTTGCGTCACACCCATTGAAAATCAGGAGGGCTTGAAGTTAACAATTTTTTATGTGAGAGTGGTTAAATATTTAGACATTATTAATCTCAAACATCTTTGGAATTTCATAATTTTTTATAATTTCTTGGAAAAAATTTTAAGCACTCATAACTCATGAGTTCACCACAGAAAAGGGAGCGTCTCCTATCTAAATAGGAGTCCTGCAAAGGCGCGACTTTGCTCGATTTCTTCAACCCTAATGCCTTTGGCGTCAATACCTCTGACTTAACTGGTTTGAGAGGACAATCTATGCATATAATCCTTAGAATTATCTAAATGTTAGGCGTGATGTATATTTAAGTCTCTTTTTAAAAATTGAAATTTTTAATCATTTCAAGTACTGCGGCAACAGGAAAGTGAATTATTATAAATTTTCGACAGTAAGTTCGTGCACATTCAAGAATAGATGTGGACTTGGAGAAATTTCTTTAAAAATGTGCAAAAGGACACCAGATTGTTTTCGATTAGCCCATGAATTTTTTAAAATCTGAAAAAGCAACGCAATAGAGAAGCGCCCTTTCTTTCATTTACGTTTTGAAATTATGCTCTGCCAAAGCTGTTTTAGGTGCTATGATCACTGACTTTGCGCAGGGTGATCCCTAATTGGGCTTGAGCAGTCTAACTGCTTGCTTGAAGAAATGCTTAGGGTTAGCTAATACCCCATCGGATTAAAAAATCATGATTATCTGAGCCATATTTATAGGAAATTTTTTAATGAATTTTAAGAAGTCTGAATTTTCATCATAAAATAATTTGTGTTTTTAAATACCTCAGATAATGCAGTTTGTATAAATTTTCACCATTTCATGGGTGCACACTCACCAACAATTTGCCAATTTGAAGTAAAGCGTTTGAAAATTTGGGAAAAACGGCTTGTTCTTTTAGAAAGCCCACAAATTCTTTAAAAATGCTTAAGCTTTGTTTTTTTCGTTCATGTAGATTGCTTTTTAATCAAGCACAATTTACAAATTAAATGTTTGTTATTCAAGCTACTAGTGACTAGCTGAAACTTCAATTTCATAATACATAAAATATCCTCCCAAAAATCCAAACAAGTATTGGTTTGCTTTCGTACTCAATCATGTTTCATGAAAAATTATTTCTTGCAAAGAAGTAGTTTTCAATATGGAATCTGGCAAAAAATTCTGCTTTCAGCATAAATGAACATCTGTCAGGACATTTAAACTAAGAAATTCATCAACAACAACATGGAATTAAGAAAAAAAAACTAATTATCCATAAATTGCAGAATCATTATACATCAAGAAAGAAATCATATCAAATTTAATGAACAAACAAAAAAATTATTATAAGTTCAATATTTCTTAGTGCATGCAATACATATATCATTTAATTAATTGTAAATATTTTTCCTTCCAAATTTGTTTGATTTAAGATATTAAATCAAAACCGGCCGCATTTATGAAGCTCAGTAATTTAACACTTTCATATATATATATATATATATATACATATATTTACAATTAACTAATTAGATTAAAAAAGGTGCAAACCATGGTGCGAACTTAATGTCATTCTTCATGGTTCAACCCAGAGGTACGTTGAAAGGAGCTGAACCGCTCCCCCAACTATATAATAGCATACCCCCAAAGGAACACTAAAAAGCCTGCTCATTTTCAATTTTGAAAATTTTTGAATTCATTTATATGAATTTTAACCAGGCTTTCAAAGGTTATTGCATTTACGTATTGATTCACGTTCAAAATAGCTGGTGGTGAAATTGAATCTCAACATTGTTTTTAGCAATTCTTAACAAATGATACAAATTTGTTAAGCAAATTTTAATTTACTTAAATTTATCACAATTCTAATGTATCTTAAGCATTTTCAAATATTTTTTATATTTAAGAATAAATCAGCTAGTGGTGTGGGGACTTCTGTACTAAGTTCCTGCCCTGGATCCCTACTTCGAGAATTTCTATTCTTCTATTCTAATACTTAAATGGGGTGTTAGATGACAAACTAAAAAAACTTAGTGGAAATACAACAGATTTTCTAATTTTTATAGTTTTTATTGTGTGTAATACTTAGAGTAATTAATGCATTAGTTATTGCAAATTGAAAGTATGAATATGCGCAAAACTGTTACAGTTAAAGCACTGAGGAGTAAAAATGAATCGCATGTAGATAAATGCAGGCATGAGAAATACCTTACCAGTACAGCCCTACTGAGCATAACATTACATCCTTTCCATCATATATTGCCAATTACAGTGTCTTACGCAAGTGAGAAATGATAGTATTCTCCTCTTCAGGTTTTTAAAATCGATTTTTATTGGATAGATCAGAGAGTTTTCTGTAAAATATTTAAAAAATATATAAAATTTGGTCACTAGGAACAACTTCTATAGTAATATATTATTGAGGCCCTACCTCAAAATATAGCCAAGCACCTCTGGTTCACCCTATGTATCTACAGGGAAATGCTACGAAAATAAAAAGAGTCCCAGATATTTACATACAATACAATCATTGCAATTCATGAATTCGATATTATGTTACTAGACTTAATAAAAAATTAACGGATTTCCAAAGGCTATGCTATTAAAGGAGGAACTCGTAAAATATTTATGCCCTCAATAAACAGTAGGCACTTTCAACAATTATTGCAATACACCTTTTATCATAAATGCAGGCGATTAATCAGAAATTTATTTACTTCTTGTCACTTTATTGTAATGGAACGCAGCTATAATACGGAGTTTGTAATTCAGAGCTTCTGCTTAAATTCTAGGTATTTTATAAATATTGTTTCAAAAATGGATAAAAAAATCAATTTACTATAACGAAATCTGAACCTTCCCGTATGTGCTTTTGAGGATGATGTATTGGGTATCCCAACGATTTAGCGTGCATGAGAACATGTGCCTACAAATAATAACCATCGCGATCAACCGTTAGAACATGAATTTGGCGTCCTGTGAAATAAGCTATTATTTATTCGATGAATATATTATTACTATATTTTCATTTGAATAGCAATTAATTCTTAGGAAAAATTTTTATTTCGTCAAGTAATGAGCTATTGAAAGTAGTTTACATGAAGTGTACAATTCATGAAATTTCATTCATTTTTAATTTTCATATTCAATTGAAGCACCTGTCTCTTTAATTATTCAATAGCATTTGAATCGATTTCAACTACAAACGATTCAGGGAAGAGGTGAGCTCGTATTTAACTCGTCTAGAGAGCTTTTATTCCAACTATATACAATAACATCAGTCTTAACAATCCGCAATCAGAGTTGTAATCGGGTGTGCCTTTGGACCCATGGACCCAAAACCCGACCCGTTACAACCACGAGCGTACTGGACCCGACCCGAATTTTTTTACTAAGACACGAACCTGACCCGAAGCTCAAACTTTTTTGAAATGGGCCCGAACGCGACCCGATTATTTTCTGAAGCCATACTGAAATTGTTTAGAACACCCATAAAAAAGACCGATTTTTTTATTTAACTAGCTAAACAGTTTGAAATTAACTCAAAATTATATATCCAGTATAAACACACAAACAAACAGTCTAACAAATAGTTGGATTGACGAATATTGAGAATATTGAATTTGAACTGTTCCCAAAGACCCGAACCCGACTCAGGACCCGAAATTGGCCCCGAATCCGACCCGAATTCGGGTCGGGTCTGAGAAGAGTGTCCCAAATATTCGTATTATTCAACTAAGACAACTTCAACAGAATAGAGCCAAAAGAAAAGGGATGTGAGGGTGGAAAGCCCCCTCAATTGTACTATAAGTGAATTTGAAATCGGTTTAAAATTGAAGAAAGTCCGTCTCTTAGACTGGCTTGAAACGGAAAATATCAATTTATCAATTTAATAATATTAGTAATACCAATTCAAACTTTGTGAAATTTCTTCGACAAATTGAAATAGATTTTCAAGGAAATTTAATGGAAAGCATATATCGCAAAATTCAAAGATTCTCGGACCGTTTTGATTTGGATTACAATCGAATTCTATAAAATCTTTAAATTTCAAAAGTGAATTTTTTCCTGGAATAGTGATAAGCTACATGTATAAACAACACAAGATTTTATAAATTTTCAATGCTATGTGTTATGAAAAAAGTGGCTAACATGTATCCCTAAATCTGTTATGCAATTTTTATGTGTAAAATCCAAGGTACTGATATTCATGCTCGCCCAACCCACTGGCAGCATACATATCTGCATATTATAACATGCCTTAGTGAAATCTACAGCCTGCCCATCACTGGAAAATATTAAGAACAATACAGTATTCATGGAAAAAAACAACCAATTTTAATGTAAATTTTGACAAATTCATAACAAAAAAAGAGGTTGCTTTAACAACATCAAATAAATGATCTTGCAATGTCAATGTTTAAATTTTAACAGCGTATTCCGCAGATGTTCGAATGTTACGTACCAACCACACTTGCACGCTTTACATTTAAACCGTAAACTGCGCTGTTTTCCTTCAGCCTTCAACCACATTCTTTAACAATTTTCTATAAACCTCGTAAATCATTTTGAAACCCTGAGATATGACAAATCTATTAGTCAATATGATCTTATCTAATTATGCATATTCCTGCAAAATCGAATTATGCCTGAAGTGCTGCGAAAACTAACAATTTTTTTATTTTGGGTATCTTTATTAGCTTCTTTTTTTGAAAAAATCATCACAAGGTGAAAAATACTGCCAGTCAGTTTAGTGTTAAGACATGCTACATTCATTCCTAGTTTATGCCCACCGATGTCAATCTTTGACTAGACACGACCAAATGATCTCTTACATTGCAATGGTTATCCAAACATTTCATTGTAACCTACACAATTTGAAATTATTAGACTACAGTAGCGTACGCAAGTGGGATGATGGAATGTCCCCCGTCAGGAATTCAAGGTTGATTTTGATAGGGTATATCAAAAAACTTTAATAACAACTTAAAAAAGTATGGTTGTAAAATTGCATTTTTAGGGTCTTTTTTTCAAAATTTTGGTCATGATTGAGATGTCCCCCTAAGAAAATCCTGGGTACCGCCTTTGTTAGGCTGCGCAAATAGCCATAGTTTGACCTAAGCTTTTTAACAGCAGCGATTCTTCGCTCTCTTCTGCATGATCACGTGACAAAAATACATAAAAATCATGCATATTGAAGATTTCTCAAAGCACATAAACACAATATTTTTGAGATAATTATTAGAATTTTCTTGGTACGAGTTCCTTACTATGTAGCTATACAGAAAAATTATCGAAATCAATGAAAATAATCTTTCTTTAAGAAAATATTCTTCATTGCTTTGTTGTGCAATTTGGCAACGATCCGCAGAAGAGGGTTAGGGCTATGTTAATGTAATAACTAAGTAGCCGACACTTAGTGTCTTTGGGTTAACCGAATGTTGAACAGTAAAGGACACATAGTACAATGAGAATGACTCAGAAACCTCTTTGCTTTCCAAAAATAAATGTTTGCAACAATTAAAATCTAGATTTAATCAAATTGAATCTTTATCCATTTTATCAAATATTTATTAATGTAATTGCCAAGGGAAATAAGCGCATTGTGTGTAAAGCTAATATCGAATTTCTTTGTTTGGACGAACAATGGCAAGTGCTGGCTTTCAAATATGAAAAATAATTCGCTTGTCCTCGCTTGTGCAATTTCCATTTGACGTAAATTAATAACTATTGCTTAATCTACCACTGAGCACTTTTCGAAGGAAGCCCTACACATTTGTGACAGGTGCATTACTTTCTCAACAATCGGCTACATTATTGGGAAAATTATCTGCTAATTTTCCCTAGATAGCATCCTCTGTAATTTCGAACAAAATTCACTTTAACAATGAAGCCACCTAGCGTCTTAAATGTAATCAATTTACAAATTTGAAGTGACTGTTGAATATTCTTGCTTTTAATTGAATTTAGAAGCCATTCCCAATCGATTATTGTAATTCAACTGAAGCCTGGTAAATTTAAATATATTTTTAAAGTGAAAACCAATATTCAAATTAATCTAAATTGCGATTTATTCTACTGAAAAAATCAAAGTAATTTTAAATCCTCAATGTCGACTGCTAAAATTAATTCTTTCTGTTAATTTTATGTAGTAAACTTTCCAAATCAAAATGCTTTGAGCTATTGATAACTTATTCTATTTATTTATATCGATCAATCCCAAATACAAAATTTTTTGAATTTTTTCTTACGTTTTTCAAACAAATGATGCAAATTCAGACTGAAGATTTCTAGAAAATATATAAGAAAATTAACAATTATCTTAGGCAACTTTAAATCTAAAAACATCTGTTCCAATTTGGATTTAAGAAAACTAGAATAAGACCGAAGATAAAGGTTTTTACCTTAATTTATGGTTGTTGAATTCTGCAACATAAAATTCAAATACGTTTAAAAAAACTTCAATTCTTTATAGTTTTATAAAGTTACCAGTTTAAATAATCAGGTACATCTAAGCAAGGCCTAGAAATTTTTAAATTAAGGTAAATTAAGAAACACATATTGCTTAGCTTTCTCTTGATCTAGTTCTAGATATTACCTTTTTATGAAATTGAAGACAACCTCCTTACAAATAGCAGACCTCTACTTTTTAAAAGGACCATGCAGAAGTATGTACACGAGAGAAAACTTCAATAAATGATGAAACGTATTTCAGAAACACACAGTGGTCATGGTTAGAGGAGCATGATGAAAAGATGAAAATAATCCAAACCAATGTTTTCAAATAATCATGTTTAACATTTACATTAAGGTGAAAAAAATTGGTGAGAGGTCGTAAAACTCGTAAACTTTCATTTTTGACATTTTTATCAGTTTAATTTTATACATTGTTTTCTTCTTTTTACCTCTAAGCTCTGTAGTAGACCTACACCATAAGCACAATTTGAGGAACGAAAAATCTAAATAATGAAATTAATAAATATAGGCAAAAAGTAATATCTGCAGAATTTCAAGTTAGATTTATAGAACTATTGAAGGTCATAATGTTCTAGAACATTACTTTCTCCAAAATTATATATTATATAAGCCTATATATCATCAGGGCAATATCAGTTTTGCAAAATACGGTGGTTTTGTAATGCTTACGAACAAAATTGATCTAATACGATCTGTAAACGACGTTGCTTTTGTTGTTTTAGTCATATCAGTTTGAATTTACATTAAGTATTAACCCTTACTACTATTTCTAATATTTGACTATTTAAAATTTCTAAGCAGTATTTGATGTTTATTAATTTTCAAAACTTTATTTTGACAAAATATAATCTGTGATTTTTGCTTTTGCAGGACCATGTAGTTCCAAGGAATTTACTGAGCTCTGTAATGAAACCTCAGGTTTATGACAAATATATAGTGCCTTCCTACAATTTAAAATGTCTGTGATATAATTATTTGTCTAAAGAATTGGAATTTCAAAACAAAGTAGAATAATACAAAAGCATTTAGTGACAAATTGAGGATATATTTCAAATATAGACGTGAATAATTAAGGAATGCTTTACTCATATGCCTCTCGAATATTACTATCTTATCCAATACTTTGTCAGAAGGTAATCGTTACTTTAGAGTTTTAAGTTGTTTTGTATTCGAACTTATTCCTCTGCATGTCTTTAAAATAGCAAGGTGTCAATATTTCTTAAAATTACCATCAGTTTTGACATATCATGGATTATAAAATTTCTTAGACGCATGTGGATAATAAATATATAATAGTATATTCATAATTATTCTGCAAATTTTTACAAAATTTCTTCAAATGAACATTCGAAATACACTTGAATTTCTCAGTGTTCTTCTGAAGTTAATTTATTGAGTCTTTATACAATTTTTAAAATATTCGTAACTATTGCAAGATCTAAGATTCTATGGTAGTGAGTTAAGAATTGTAGGACCAGCAAATGAAATCGATTTTTCCCATAGGATGTTTTGATTCTTGGAATTCTTAAGAAAAATAAGTCATTAGATCTGTGATCGTGAAATTCATAATGTACAAAAGAAAGATATGCAAATATATATACAAAATCTAATTTAAATAGATTGTATCTAAATGAATTTTAGAAAACCTCAATTTACATATAAATTACATGATAAATGTAGCTTCTGTGCTATTTCACCTGTTTATTGAGAAATTAATGGCTTCCTCTTTATACTTTGAAGTCAGTAAACTTTGAAGTAGGTAACACATTATGAATAATTTTCTGTTCGCTACTAATTATTCGGCCCAGAAAAGTGTTCTATTAGTAAATTCTCTGTTCTCCTCTTCTGTAAAGATTTCACTTACAGTTTTTGGTACTAAATCTTACCACTAAAATTTTTTCAAGCCAATGTTTACTTTCGTATAAGAAATATGAATCGATTAACTCAAGGTCATCCTTGTTTACATTGTCACGTTTGCATATCTGGCTTTATAAAGAACAAAATAACTCTCTCCATTGTTCAACTTAGAGCCTATTCTAACCAGTGACGTCAAACCTCTTAAAAAACAAGGGATATAGTTTCAAAGAAAAATTTCTTCTGCGAGAATTTTTTTTGGAATGTGGCTTTCAAGTATACGAAAAGTATTGAAGTCTTTCAATACAAGCAACACAAACAAGAAAGTGCATCAACCCCCATAAAAATTAATACGAAAATTTTGCAGTCTTGCCGTGAGCCGAGATTTTCCGCGTTCACACGTACAGGGTTTAATGTAAGGCCTACGTGTTAATAGCCTCATCCACAGAATTTTTCAACAACTCAGTGCACAGTATTCCCAAACATCTGTTATTAAAGAAAACGCTTTTTCTAGTTGGAAAATTGTATAACCTTTTGGTTGTAATTAGAACAAAGTGATATGACTTTAAAAAATGAAAATATATGACCAAAATTCAATCTTACTTAAATTACAATTATGCATGATGTTGAAAATATCTACATGTTTTATTTTGAAAATAAAGCAGATTTTGTAGGATGGAAGATCAAACTTCTGCCACATGGAAAACCCTGTATTGCATTCAATAAAACTTTGGTCCATTACTTAAAATTCAATTATCTACTATCAAAAAGCAGATAAAACTGTATTACAAAGTGTACACAAACTTCCATCTACAAACTGATGCGTCTGAAGCAAACCAAAAATATCAACTGTTAACTTAAGACATTTAAGCATTGACATTCAATAATCACAAACTAAGATTGTGAATATATCCTAGTGTATATATTCATCAACAATGTGCTAATAATTTTGCGCATAACAAATTTAAGTTGATATTCTTACTCTGATTCGATTTAAAAATGGTTTTAAAGAACCAAAAAAGTGTAATAATCTCAATTAGAGTTTTGCTAGTTTCCAGGCAATACTAACTCAGTGCTGAAATTTTGCATAAATTATTCTTATAAGTATTTGAATACGGCAATTTTAATAAATGATATGTCGAAATTATCTTTGTATTAGTTTTATATTTCGTAGAATGTGTGTATCTTGTACGAATTCCATAATGCTGTGCCTTCGACTTTATATTTCCGATTTTACATTCTATTTTTTCCTAAATTATTTATATAGAAAGTCTTTTACTAATATACATTTTTTCTACAATTTGGTAATTTTTCTTAAATTAGTATAATTTTATCTCTCTGACATGCATTTCTTGATTAGGAATAATAGATAATTATTATTCGTATTAATAAATGAAGATTTTCTAAGTGAAAGGATTTACATTGTTAAACTTTGTATTGCCATACATTGTACATAAAAGTTTTTGTTGTTCTAAAAATGCCTTTTCCACATGTGCAACTTGAATGCTTTTGCAATTTTCTTGGAAAGTCAAAAATTTTTCCAAGTTAGAATCACTGGGAACCCTGAAACGTATGGCAATCGAAATCATTGATTTGAAAGTGCCAATTGAGCTCCAGTTTTTTATATTTTAATAATGTGTAAAATATGTCCTGAAAAGTCCAAAATAAGAATATTTTTCGTTTGTACCAAGTGAATAAGTAAGTGAACGATAATAACGTTCAGTAAACATTGTTTTTTTGCAAATGTTCTGTGTTTACTGCTGAATATGATCGAAAAAATATTGATTGCGACACTCTTAGAACATAGTTAACCCCAAAGTATCTCTAATAAAAGGAAATGACTTTAGCCACAGCTCGCTGATATTAATATGCGGCTACAGGTACTACTCGGGGGTACGTTATGTACGCCTATTTTTATTCGGTACGGGTAATTTTTTTCATTCCATATTATGTGTATTTTTAGTTTAAATATGATTTTTTCAATACTATAAATTTTAAATATAATCTTGAATAAACTGGCATGTAATGACGTAATTTGTGTTCAAATTTTATTTAAAATTTTTAAATACTTTAATTGCAGCAAAGAAAATCTCATTCACGGATGTATGTGCGGGTATGGAAGGGCACGGGTAGAAACGTAATTGTTGTCGGGCGATGCGACTTTAAAAACGTTGAACATCACTAGCGCCTGGACAGGCCTTGGGTAATATACTTAGAGACTATTTATTGCTGCTATGGGAATTAGACCTCATGATTACCTGAATATTGCGAATAGTAAGAATTTAAAGAAAACTCAGGAATCATTTCAACTTTCGCATTATGTTTGAGCACATTCACTGATATATATGGGGCCGAACTTCCCAATTTGCTTATAGACTGTTGAAAATTCGTTGAGCATTCGTAAAAACAGGGGTCCCCAATATCCTTAACTTGGTCACTATAAAATACAACATTGTTATATTTAACTGTAGCAGAAGCAGACATTAAATTTCGGAATAAAGCTTGAGAATACTAAATGTCGTATTTGATGCAAATACACAAACGTATGCACCGTCCGATTTGAGTACTTTGCTACTCAACTTGTCACCAACTGATTTGAATTCATATTTAAAATTTAGTTGGAATTGTGGACCGACACAATGAAGCAGCCCACAGAGGTTGACATCAACGGGGTTTTTGAAAAGATGGGCCAAAATTTCAAAATAACTTACTATTAAAGAACAGTGCACGAGATTTTACACCAAATTCATTGAATCCAACTACTATTTATAAGCAATGTGTTGGAAAATATAATTAACATTTTAAGTTATTGAAATACAAATTTCTGAGACGTCCAAATTTGATGTAGCAAACCAAAAAATTAAAAATATCTTTTGGCAAGAATCATAAAATGCGATTAAATGGCATTAATTTAAGTGAGCTGGGCTGGTCTTGGGTCCAAATTTCTGTATCAATATATGCCAATTGCGGTGAGGGTGTTAACCTTGATATGTATGTTCATGGCAAAGCGACAAAATTGCAATTTGGTTATTCGATTTTTAAAGCATATTCTCTATAATGCATTTTTTAATTGGATCAAATAGTTCGCTTTTCAGCAAATAAAGTCAATCGCAGGAACTGTAAAAGACAGTTTTGATTAATTCATTTCTGTCGAAGCCTATACATTAGCTGTTATCACACCTGCAGTTGTTCTAGGAATTTCGTCTGGCATAGTTTATGGAGTGCTACTAAATTATAACGCTCTATGTAAATTAATGCAGCTGGAAGCAATTTCTTTGAATGTTCATTAGCAATTCTTAGGTTGTTTAACATTCGTGCATTACGTCATTCCTAATTAGATTTTACAAATTTTGTGGAGCAGCTCGCCAGAAATTTATTATTTTATCTATGCTAAACCTCAGATTGAAACATAAAATATAAGAGAAATTCTAGCTAAGGTCAAATTCAGAAAGCAGATGTTTGATCTAGTTTAATTGAATTTGACCCATATATAAGCATGTGGGAGTGTTTGATAGCCTCATTTCGCCTGAAAATGAATATTACTATTCTATAGTAATATATGTATATATATATATTTTTTTTTTCGTTTGTCTGCCCCTCAAGGCAAATTATTATGGATAAAACGTCTTAGGAGCTGTCAGGAAGTAATTAAATGTTTGATGACATCCCCATGGAATTGACCCTAATTCCCTTTATCCAGAATGTGTAATTTTCAAGGTTTTTCCGTATTGAGCTATGAAATTGTATTTTCATAGGTTGATAGTCTTGATAGAAGCAAACCTTTAATAATGGCAAATGTACAGCAATAATTTAGCATTTGAACATAAATCATCTCTGCCAAGTATGTTTGCAAATGTTGAATAAAAAATAAAAGTAAAAATTACATTGTAACTACACCCTCATAAAAAGTGTCTGTAATAAAATTTTAGTTTATATATGCATTCGAATTGAATTAAACTTTGCAAATATTAGCTTGACAGGCTGGATTTTGAAATAGTGGCGTCATCAATAACGCATTTAGTCCATGAAAATTCCTATTACATTTTATTAATTATATTTTGTAAATTTAATCTCTATGTTGTAAATAACGCAAAAACGAAAATAATTTATACACGGGAACAGATTCCCCTAATTACTGCAATTTTGAGAGAATATTCAACGCTTTTGATTGCAATAAGAAATTCAACCGATTTGAATTTTATTTGCAAAATAAATTTTAGCCAAAACTACGCGACATATGCAAATCCACACCCCAAGACCCACACCACATCTCATGAAGATAAATTTGCTTCACAAATCCTTAAAAAAACTTTTGTCAAATCTCTTAAATATTTCAGTGCAAACCGTTTTCATTCAATGAAGATTTTATGCATATTTTAATACGCATTAATATACACTAAATTATAGCAAAATTTTGAAAATTAATCAGGCTCCTTACCATAGACATAATCAGTAATGATGTTTTTAAAAGTTTGTGATTTGAAACTAATATCATTTTTTAGAAGTTTTAAATCTTTTGCTGATTTATTGAAAAGCATTTAATACAAAACAATCAGTTGAATCTTCGAAGCTTTAGAAAATCACCCCACAGTTACTAATAGTCTCTCTAGAACAATAAAATTTTTACAATACACACTTAACCAATAATTGCTAAAAACAGTTCTATATAGGCCCATAGTAATGAATTTCAACCAAAAAGTGCTTTATTTCAATCTTTGAAATTCCTAAAGACTAATATATTATAATTATTTTTCTATTTTTTATTGATTTTGTTGTTTTTATTTATACTTTTAGTAAGTTTTCTTTGATAGAGTCTAGTCACGGTCAGTCGGGTCGGGTCGCGAGTCTTTGTTAGACGGGCCGGGCAGAGTTTTAGTTCAAACATACTGACATTCTTCCCAACCTAATAGTCAATTTTCAAAATACCCTATTTCTCTGAAGAACGAAGCTAAAATCATTATTACAATGTGGAAGACTGAGTGTAATATTTAATAAACTAAAAACACAAACAGAAAATATAAATTGGATGCACTGAAATGAAATGCTATTGTCATCTAATTTTAATTGGCAATCGCAAATGCGTTAGTGTCGCAAGGATGTCTTTGATTTGGAGATTTTCAATATAACACATTGCTTCGAGACAGAAAGGCATTCTGTTGGAAAGATAAATATTTTGACTTGAGAAAATAGTTGTCTACATATATATATATATATATATATATATATACTATATGTGTATAGTAGGCATATTATTATAAGGATATAGATTTTTGAAATGAATAATGAGTATTTTATCGTGAGGTGAACCATTTATACAAGAAATTATATGGGAATTGTAGAAATAACTATGGCTGCAGAAAACTATTTCACTGCACAGACTTGATTTTGACTTATTGAATTATGTAGTTTTGCATCAGCTAAGTACTTATGAAAAGTAGTTATACTATCTTATAATCATAATCTCCTTGGTGAGCACTTACACCATTCAAAACTTAGAACATATTTGGAAAATTGTAAGAATATATGCTGCTTACAGTTTGATAAATTAGAAGCTCTTTTAAGCAATACTAGTAAAATTTTTACATTGAAAATACAATACACACTTAACCAATAATTGCTAAAAACAGTAGTACTTTTTTGCAGTCATTTTTCTTATACCCAAGTCATCTGTAATATTTTCTAGTTACATTACTTTCCTGAATTTCCGCTGGCATTAGTTTTAGTAAGTGAAGAAGAGTACATTAAACTATTAGTCACCAAGAAAATAGGCCTTTTATAAAGATATCTTATGAGAAAGAAGAGGTAATAAATAAATGGGTCTATTATAAATAAATTATTATAATATTATTATAATTATAATAAATATTATAATAAATGATGCGTCTATTTTGATGGAAGGAAAATTTAAAATATAGAATATCAAATAGTAGTCTTAAAACAAAGTTCCTTTAATGACATTCAAAGTTGTAAAGCAACCACAATATTTGATAGGTTATCGGGAAGCATAGGAAAATTGTGTTTTTGGGAAATAATTGTAAATATTGTCAGTTGTAAATACTCACAAAAATGTTGTAATAGCAAAATTACTTGAATATTTTGGACATCATATATTAGATAGGCTTCATTTTGGAGAGTACTAGAACAAGTGATGGATCAAATACATGCATAGAAACAACATCACTAGTTGTTAATATTATTCATAGATGCAATTATTAAGCATTATGAAACATGGGTGCATTCAGAATGGCGCAATAATTATCTCAGAGACTCATGTATACGGGAGAAATGAAATGGTGTGTGCTAAACTTTAAATTTAGAAAGTTAGAAGTTATTATTTTCTTACTGTCACTTTTTAAAGTGCCATGAGTTTGCATAACAGAAGAAAAAATATCACATGGATTTGTTTGGTTTATGGATTCCTAATACCATATCAAGGGGTGTAGCTGTTTATGAACTTAATACATATGTTGTCGATAATGATAGCTGTCTTTCAAGATATTTATTTAACCAAACAAGCCAAGCATTCAAAGCAAAAACTGTGGGATATTAAAAAAAAAGATATAGCATCTGTCTGCAATTTTAAGGCAAACAAGGCACTTCCAATGGTGACCATACACACTGGATTGTGGTTTAAAAGACGATAACTGCACTGAGCTATAGATCATCTTGCCTTCCTGAAAAATGAAAAAAATTTCAAATATTCAATTGTGCAAAATTTCTAATTAATTTTTTTTGCATTTGATCTAAGAACTTCAAAAAATATGTACTTCAATTGGTATTGGGTTTTTTCAAAAATTTTGAAATATAAATAAAGCTAATTAGGAAAACATATGAGTTTGCAAGAAATGCATATGCCTAAATACCGTCATGCTCAAAAGCACTGAAACATATTTCTGCTAAGGGAGTAGACATATTGTTTAAGTTTTATGCTATGAGGCATTTATTTCATCTGAATTTAAATTCCAAAGGTTTTTTTATTTGACACATAATATTGTATAATGTGCCGGCTTAAGAGCATATTGAAATTAATAATGTGATGAACAAGTACAACGTTTCACCAAAACAGCTGGTCATCGCCAAAATTATGGCTAAAAGTATTGAATTTTTGTATCTATTTCGCAATACTACGCATTCCCTGATTACCAATTTGTCAAAAACAAGTTGTTTACAAAATGAAAATACGGTTTTTTGAATTTCTAGGATAATGTCTAAAGCAATTGCTTGGGTTTTTAGATACAAAAATTTCTTATTTGTGGTAGATTTGCTTATCCACGCTCTCTCACAAAGTTGAAATTATAAATGTCTGTAACGGAAATATTACAAATTGTCATTTCTAAACATGGCTCATATAAATATTGCACATGTTATTTCAATTTCATGACATCGTTTCAACACGGAATAGCTACGAAATTATTTGCTTGCAGTAATTGGTTTTCTTTTTATATTATTTTTAGGGACACACGCCATTGTTTCTGAATAGAGAATATATTGTCTGCACTTTAATGTGTCATTGTATCTAATCCCAAAGGAGCATTTGAGTTGAAACATGTTCATTCTAAATAAAGAGTTTTTATTAATATTTATGCCTTTCAACAATTCTATTATTTTAAATTTCAAATGATTTATCAACATTTTAATCACAATTCATTTTTTTGTAAAATATTATATTGGATAGATTTAAGTAACATAAATATTACATTTTATATTTTCAAAAGAAACCCCTTTTTCCAATTCAGCGTATAAATAAGCGGTTGTTGTCTCTCTGTCTATTATTGAATTGAAGTCCAAAATATTTCGCTCATGATATCCGATGTAGACCATTTGGGAATAGGAGACAATATTTCACTCCGAATTGCAGAAGCTTTCATCATTAGAAATTCCAATAGAAAAGATAACTGCAAAAGACTATCTGTTAATTTCTTAAAAGGGATCGGCGTAGAAATATTCACGCGATGACTTTCCCACCAATAATGCTTCTTTGCCAAATATTTTATATAATATTTTGAAGATTCAAAATCCATTATTAGAAAGCAGAAACTTGTTTATCGGCAGTTTGAGCTCTAATTTTACTTAAGGGCCTTCTTCATTGTTGCATATCACTGTGTGTTGTTGTAGAACTAAATGGGTTTGTCCCTGAGAATGCGGCTCTTTCAAGCAGAATACAAGAACAACTTCGAGAATAATTCATTGAAATGATTTACAGCCTTTCAATATGTACCGAATATTATTTCATGCAAATGGGATTCCTAAAATCGTTGAGTTCTTTGTTATTTAAGCATCAAAATTACACGCATGTTAACGAGAAAGGTGTGCAAAAGTTAAGCCCATTTTGAATATTTTCTTGAAAGCGAATAATACATATTTGTACTCCAATTAATTTAATAAAATATTCATTTTTACATTGGCTGCTTATAACAAAAGTTGCATTATCAAATTAAAAGAAGAAGCCGGTAAATTATATCAGAATATGGAGTATGTTATTCTATAAACTTAATCTAGGATTATATGGATTCAATAAATAAGCTTAATTCAAGATTTATTATATGTTCAATCAATCTATAAAACAATAAGTAATATTATTTAATAATAAAACTAATGAATTCCCTTATAAATTAAAAACGAATATTAATTTCCTCTTCTCTCCATTAAAATCAATACGTTATTGGCGAAACATAATTAAATCGCGGGATAATTTGACTTTATAGTGATTAAGCAATAAGGATTCGATTTTCAAAATGTTCTGCACTACCAATTTTCAATCAATAAATATTAATTAATGCTACTTTAATTGCGTAACTGTGTATAGACGAAGGATTTGAAATAACTAGAAATAGTATTTAAGGAAGAATTTACATGTCACAAAATCATCAATCATTTTGCAACGGGTTTTAGAGATAGTTTGAAGGGCTGAGATCACCACTTAAATTATTCTGTATTGCCCAAGAAACTATTCTGTACTGTTATAGCCTTTTTTATACTGTACTTGCTTATGAGATTAGAAAGTAGAATAAAATCCACAAAAATTTATTTCAAGTCAAAGTTTAGATTCCATTCAGGATTACAAGGAATAATCTTAATGTTCTTATGCAGTACGATTTTGCTCTAATTATTTATTAATTATGATGACTAATATTGAAAAAAGTTTCTTCAAAGTTTGTATGTGCAAATCTCGATAAGTTTAGGTAACCTAGCAGTTTTTAAAAATGCTTAAGGATTTTCAAGTATTGAGTCCATTGTCATTATCTGCAAAACAGCATATCATAATGTTTTATTACATTTACCCTTTAATATATCTGTACAAGAAATGAAATCTTACTTAAAAATTTCCCTCATCATCTATAATAGAAATGATATTTTATTGTTCTGATATTTCCTACTTAAAAGAGAAAAATAGGAATTCGGCTTAGTCGCTTGTTAGTTAAGGCAAATATTTTATTGTTCCGCTATGAAGAGATTCGTTGATATAAATTTAGCCTAAAGCTTCTATTTAAGGCGTGTCCGATTTCTGGAATTGATTAACTTAACAAATATCACACTGATTTCTGATTTATAACAATTCCCTTTGAATATCAAACAATGCTAAAAATAGATTTCGTACAGCCAAGAGTTCTCCATAAAAATGAGGATTGGAGTGTTGAAAATAAATTTGACAATATTATCGAGGCAGAAATATTACATCAATGTTTTGCACTGTAAAGTTTTGTTTTACTTTTTTCGTTTAGGATTAACAAACGTCCGCCAAACGTGGTTTTTCAAAATCAAAGATAGTCAGTAAAAACGAAAAAAATAATTTCAATGTGCGTCTCTAATGATAAATATTAAAAATATAGTTTTGAGATTACATTCATTTTTTGAAGTATATTCTATATATATTCAGCTAACGTATCATATTACTAGTTAATGTTCTATTGACATATTTCTGCTTGAATATTTCCAACTAGATTAACATGCTTATAGGTCAGACCTCAAAGCATCTGCAACCAGCACCTCTTTAAATTATTATCAAATGTGAAGGTTATAATAGTCAATTACTGGTTTAATACTGTTTAGAAATGTTGTTAGCTTATGAAACATGTTTCCCTTATCTTTAGCATTCGCAAATGTTCCCAGTGCTTTGCATATTTGTTCGCTTAACTTAATTTATCCGTTGGCTAAATAATCAATCCCTATAAATAACTTCCCTTCGATTTTAATGGTTTTAATCTATAGTTACTATATTTCTAGTTAATGAAGGTGGACGGCTGCAATCACGAATCTTCTCTCAACATTAATTCATTTTATTTGTAACAGTTTTAGGACAAGCTTTCGTTATCACTCTCTAAGACGATCAAGTCGTGCAATGTATTCAAGTTCTTCAGTACTGGCGTTAGTTGTTAGTATTTGAGGCGATTTTTTGCGGTATTACTGCAAAACAATTGTGGAAGTGGGCAGGGGTGCTTACCTAAGCTAGCAAAACAGTAAATTTGTTTTGCAGTTTGTATCCAACAAAACTATTTAACGCTCTTAAGTAATATGGATTTTTTTACATATTTCTATATACTTTCTATTTTTTTAGTCTTTGATTATTAGGCTGAAGGTTTGGAGGTCAAGGTAAAATAAATTTGAGCTACGGGCACGGTGTTTCAGCTAAAAGATGGGGTGGGACGCACCAGAATCTGTTTAATCCAACCTGTGTGCTATTCCAAATTCGAGGGCTAGGTAGTAAAAATGGATTCCCAAAATACATAATTCAAACATATAATATAAATTATAGAATAACTAATGTAATCGTTTTATTTTAATACCATATGAAAGTAAATACGACCTGTGCAAAAATTTAATCTAATTTTTTTTAATTTTCATTGAAATTAAGGGAAAAACGTCGTCTAAGCCTATTTCATAATTTGTATGGAAAATATATCTGTCGAATTTCTTCAGGGTAAGGCATAAATTAGTAGTCGACATAAGCATTGACATTAGTCCCTCCACTATGTCGCTTTGAACTATTAATTACTTTAAAATCCATTAAAGAGGAAAATTAGGCAAGTACTTGCAAATTTAGGCAATTAGCAATTCTACGATGCCAATTTCTTCCAAATTTCTTCCATTAGAGATTTTAATGAAATTTTATTAAATTCTTTCCATACTTTTGAACTTTTATTCTCGTGAGCGAAAGCGATTGTTATTTCTCATTGAATTTTGTCTCCCTTCTTTCTTAATGTTGATAAAAATTTTAGCATAAAATCAAATGAATTTTTTATGCTCTAGTTGAGTTGGAACTCGCGAGTTCGAATCGAGTTACAAATATATTCAGACTTTTTTTCTCGTTCGTCGAGGCTTTATATAACTGTGCTGCCTTATATATATATATATATACGACTGAAATACAACATGTTGAACTGAATAAGAGGATCTAAGCGTGATGGATGACAACTTGCGAGAAATGACGGAAGGTCTATTAATTCTTCGACTTTACAAGCAAAATAAGAGATAAATAGTTGCCGTTCAAACTAATATCTAGTTGGTTTTAAGTACTGAAAATGCCGTGCTGAGTTTTTGCACCTCGATTAAAATTCGACTCGAATTTCTAGTACTCAAATGATCCAGTGGCGTACCCAGGGGGGACATAGTGGAATGTCGTCCCCGTCAGATTTCTAAATTTAATTTAGACTGGATAAATCAAAAAATTTTTTGTAAAAAATTGAAAAATTTAAAATCTAGGATCGTGAAATGCATTTTTTAAGGTCTATTTACTCAATATTTTCAAAAATTTTTTGGTAAAGACAATGATGTCCCCCGTCAGAAAATCCTGGGTACGCCTCTGATATGATCCTACTTTTTAAATATGTTATAGATTCTTGTTACGAACATCAATATACTTTGTACACCTAGTTATGAAAATGTCTTACATTGTTATGTGATACCATTGGTCTTTACAGAATACGAATGTAAACATCGTTTAGAAATGGAATTTTACGTTAACATGACCGTAAACCCAATTGTTAACTTTTACATTCGGAATAAATTCGCGAAGGCGAATTTTACGTTAAAGGCGTATTTTTTACGCAAATACGAAAAGCTTTGCCTCATTTGGATTCTGCCCATTTCTTCAAATATATTTATGCAAATAAATTTATTAAGCGTATGCAAACATTTGGAGCTAAACTGGTTGTTTGGACCTCTTCCCTAAATAAATAAGTATTATATTCACTCTTTATACGTTCCACAAAATCAAAGGGCCCCATTTTAACATTCATCTTTGTGACACTTTAATTATTTGTTCGCTTGTTGTAAAACTATGTATAAAAGTTAAAATATGGGAGTGAACCGACTGTGACAACAATATTCAGAGCACAGAGTGCATGTTTTGCATGTACATTAAGCTCGGCACTTGAGCTGAGTTTCAAGTACCACAATACCTCGCTTGCAGTTTTAATGTCAACATTCAAATTATTCTCATCCCAAAGTCGAACAGTCCTTCAGTCTTTAATTTAAAAGTAAAAGATTAAATTAAGAGGATGATGGGAATGTTTACATGTTATAGGAAAACTATGAAGTTTTTCAAAACAATTTTGTCAATATAGATGTGACTATATACACATTCTGTATATACAGCTAAAATCGGAAACGGAGGAATGTTTTGAGCCACCCCCCTAACCAACATGTCTAATGAATGACCCGCGATCCGACCCGACTCGTCCATCAATGACCAGCAATAGCACTGCATCTGTTTATATTCTTGAAAATTGTAATTGTAATGTATAAATAGATTAGAGCACAGTACGCAATTTCAGTCTTTCTTTTTTCACTATTTACACAATGACTGTACTGTCTTTGATAAGGTCAAAACATGAGTCAAGAATTCTCTAGCGTTCTATCGTTGCGATTGAATTTTATTATACATTATATATTTATTCAATACAAATATTGCATATTTTGTCCTGTAAATTTTCTAATGGTTATATTATAGTTCTACTTTCAGGGATTTGAGCACATGTGTAACTAGAGCTCTTTACCACCTTGAAAAGAACCAAAGGCGAGTCGAAAAACTTGGCCGCATTTACTAATTTATAAAAGTCCCAATACCGGTACAATTATATTCAAGATTACCTATTTGACAAATATCATATTTTAAGTTGTGACATGATATGATGTGTGTGTACCAGAGTTAGAAATGAGACGCCGACTTCAAAGACCGAACGACTAAAACCCGCATGACAATTTAGAAAGCTCATTTCCAATTTAGACCTTTTTTGAATAAATTATTTCAATTTCAAAATTAATCAATGAGAAATGTTTGAACTATGAGGTTTATTTCGTATGCCACACTTTTTCATTATGCCCTCAAGACTGTTCTTGAAATGTAAATAACTTATAAGTAAAGACGACAGGTTATGCACAATAATTTTATCATACGACCCCATAGTCGGCATTTCATAATTTTCAACTCTTAAATGTCTCCGAAAGAGCTCGGTATCCAATATTTCTGCTTTTCACGGTTTAGAAGGGTATATGATAATCATGTCATTGTAAACAATAACCATGCCAGGTGCCCTATACTCGCGACAAGCTCTAGCCCATTGGTTCTCATCCTTCTTGGATTGTGACCCCTCAATACTATTTCCAATGTGGTGGTGACCCCATCTAAATATTATTGTCCTATCATAAATTTTCTAAACTAAAATTGTCGACACCTTTCTCAATATTTAAGC
Source organism: Hofstenia miamia (assembly GCA_900660155.1). Taxonomy (NCBI): domain Eukaryota; kingdom Metazoa; phylum Xenacoelomorpha; order Acoela; family Hofsteniidae; genus Hofstenia; species Hofstenia miamia. Next base: position 466,411 of record CABFPE010000056.1, on the reverse strand, counting down.
TATTTGGACAGTTTTGGCATAATTTTAAACGTCTTTTCCATTTCAAAGCAAAAATTCAAGCTTTTAATAACATGCAAAATTTGACTTTATTTATTGAAAAACAATTGCATAATTGCAATGAACTAGACGATCTCTGGCAAATTGTCATTGGATCCCGAAGGGGTCGCGACCGACAGGTTGAGGTCCGCTGCTTTAGCCTAATGCATATGGGTCTTGCTTTCACCTAAATTGGACACAGATTTACATCAAATATGTATATTTCGCCGATTGGTATACTCCTAAATGTGTACTGCATATAACTATATAGCAATAGAAACTAAAATATTGCTATTAAGATTCTGTTATTTAGTTTAGCTGAGTGAATCAGGAAAATTATTGATGCTTTCTTTGCCAGATGTATAGGAGACAGCTAAATTGATATTTCGTTTGTTGGAAGTGTCCAATTTAATAAAGCTAAGTCTGTATGGTGTTTTCCTTGTAAATATTGAGTTAATAACACAATTTCGATGTATCAATAAACAGCTTTTTGTTCACTTCGATTTTATTTGAGTTTTAATTTGCATATATACAGTGCAAAGCATTCGATCCCATTATATATTTCCGCAAAGTCAAGAATATTTCAACTCCACATAAAGTCTTATATTTACAGGACTGTAAGAAAATGATTTTTAATTTTATTGATATAAAAACTATTTGTTTAGCTAATCAAAGTACCAAAATCATTTATTTAAAGGTGACAATTATTGAAGATTGAATCTAAAGAATGTCTTTCTCAATGAACTCATTATGAATTAAATTAACAATTGAAATAGCATTTGAAATAATTTATTCATCATCTGCTCTTATTGTTAGTACTAATTACCATTCATGCATATAATATAATAATATTAACTTTTAGAATACTTCTAGAAGTTCTTAGATTTCTATTAAAGATCTTCAGCTTCTAGTAAATTTGAATATTGCTTAAATAAATATCATATATTATCTAGAAGTTTTCTAAAAGCTCTACAACATCTTTAATATACATTTTTTTAGAAATTTCCTATTATTGCTATTAGTTTCTGCTCACGAATTGTTAGATTGTTTTGGGGCAACATGCACAATTCTGAAATACATTTTGTCAACCAGGCGTGCTTGACAATTTCGAAGAATTTTGTACAATTCTTACATTTAGAGGGAAGTGATATTTATTTCAAATATTTTCAGTATCTTTCTCGTAATTTACAAATTTACTGCATAAAATATAAAGAGATTGCAAATGGCCAATTTATCGAACTTGTAGGAAGGCATGAATTGTTTTAGGAAGCCAAGATGTTGAGAAGCGATGGAATTAATGTCACTATGTCAATGCGGCTCAATTGGACAGGAAGAAATTTCAGAGTACTCTATTATATTTTGAAAGACGGAATTGCATGCATCACTAGTTTTAATTCATATCAATTATTATTTTAATTTTGTTTTTGCTAAAAGCCCACTGGAAATGTTTCAATAATCAATTTAGACAATAAAGTCAATTATAAAAAGCAGTATCCCGATTGCATTTTTTGAAACAAATTAATACCAATGTCAACTAGACAAATAAATCTTAATGCATTTCATAGGCTTGTCCAGTTAGGTGGGCATCCTCGTGTACTCCGTGGGCGGGGTGGAGATGAAATCTCGCCCCATGGGTTTAATGTTAATAGAGATTTGTGAGGGTAGTACCGCAACTCAAAACTCCATTACAGTATCAAGTAAAGGCAGTTGATAAAAGTAGTTTGTTATTGATTTCCAAAATCAAAGCAAAAAGCATTCTATAGTATTGGCCAATGACGTGCGAAGGAAATTATTATTATTGCTCATGGGTCCTAAAAATACTTAGCTGCATCAAACCAGCTCAAAAAATTGGCAATTTGTCAATTAAAATTGTTTTCAAAAATCGGGATCAATCAGATTAGTTCTTCAGCAGAATAAAAAACAAAGGTGGTGTCTAAAGATGACTTTAAGAATCACTTTGATTTGTAGGAAGACAGCAATAACATTTTTGTTGCAATTTTTTACACATTATATTTGAATTATATCAGGGTTTCTTTTCATTATATTATGTACACATATGTAGTTGTTTCATGTACATATACATATAAAATTTCATAAATTTGGTAAAAAACCAATATGAATGGCTAGCACATGAATTCATTATATGATTTGCATTTCAGTGTTGTGAGAAAGCGTGAAACTCCACGGAGATCTGCACAGCAAATATCGTGGATTGGTTGGGGTCGAAATTTGATGTCGTGAAACGTTGTCAGTACATGCAAATTATGGAACCATCAATTAAATTCTAACAACTACAAACTATTTTAAGTTTTTGGATAATAATAATTTAACTTTAACAGTCCTTGTAGATGTACAGTATAGCATATTGTAGAGCATAGCACAAAATTGTTCTCATGAAGATGTTAAATATAGATAAACTGCTTCACTATTTTTCTAAATCATTTACTTTTTTGCTTCAAGGATACTTGCAGAAATTTTATTCCAAGGTGTGCATATCGTATTGTAGTGAAAGTGTTTATGTGCGTTCACGTCGTCTTTATTATAAATTCCACTATCAAGATTAATGATTTTCAACGTGCTTTAATTCTGGAATGTTTAGAAAAATCTAGATCGGTCGTTTGAAAGATTTATTCATTGATGCCAACTCTGAAATTTAACGTGTACTTGATGTTTATCCAGTTAAAAGCGGAATATATTAGCTCGTGTAAATTCGAAATTCGGTAAATCATTAACGTAACGTTTCAAAAATGCAATATATCATTTGCCATTCTAGAATGAACATGCAAAACAGAATTTTAAATCTATCAAAAAAATCAAGGTACTAACTATATTAGAGTAGTAATTTTAATAAACTATGATTTCAGTTGCTCAACTATTTGACATTCCATCATTTGTCGTTTTTCTTCTCTTAGATTTTAAGCTTACGTCGTCTAGTGTCCATTTAAACGGACGAACCAATTTTCCAAGCCCATTCGAACGTACATGAAAAGATTTACAAATTTTCATTGAATTCTCTCTATAGCTTGTGTTCATGTAAATATAAGTATTAATACATTAACTGATTCTATATTTGTACATTGACCTGTCAAACTAATTGAGGCGCGTGCCTTGCACAGAGTAAATGGAACAGCTCCAGTTTATTTAGCAAAAAAATTTCAAAATGATTGTATTACCTAACGTTGTATTAAATTCAAAAAAAAGTTTATACGTGGGTTTGGAATGATGTGGCAAACCTTAATCTTTGACATAAATTGCTAGGTTTGGAAAATCATTACATTGAATCGATTATTAAATTTAAATAAGAAGCTTAACACTAGAAGTACCAAATGTGTCAAATTGATTCAAATTAAAATTTTGTTTACTTGCGTTGAATTCATTAGGAAATATCGATAATCTATTTGAATTTCCATAAGTAAAATTTTTTTCATTTATTACATAATTTTTTAATTTAAATGCTACATGTAAAATGAATCTCAAGGAGCAATGGTACTTCTAGTGTTAAATTGATTCAAATGTACATCATGTTTTAAATTATTCTAGTATCTGTTTTACCTTCAATTCGCAAGAATTATTTAAAAATTATTCAAAATCTGCATACTCATCACAGGGTAGAGGAGTCTCGTCTTTTATTCATGTCTTAGGAATGAAGTTGGGCCTTGACAGAGCTTGGATATTCTATCTAAAGATATAGAAATCATTGAGATTAGTTTTGGCTGTCGTGGATCTTATAACATTTGGAGAATTTGAAATTTTTTTAAAAATTGGAATTTTCATTGAGAAATAGTTTAGACCTCAAGAACTTTCAGCACATGAAAAAATTTTAAGCAAATTTTCACCACTACATGGTCGCACTTTCACCAATATATAAGTCAATATCCCAAGATCTACAATTTTCTTAATAGATTTGGAGAGAAGCGTTCAAAAATGAAGATATCATTTTTTGTATTTTTTAAGTGACTTTGGCAGTATAGGATGAATATCAGACTAGAGATTTTTAATTTCTAAATTTATACATATCACTCTGAAAATCCAATAGCATTTATCCAAATAATGATCATTGCACTTTTATTAATATTGATGGAGAAAATATTCAAAAAAACAATTAATAGTACTAAGTACTTGATTTAGAAATGGACCATCCTATGTTTTTAATTCACACTACTTCTAGAATCAAACTGCTACTTTCTGTAATAGGAATAAAATGTTCGGGGTATGATGATAGAGAATGACTTTACATTAACTAATTCCCAATTTCATTTCTACCAAATAGTTCATATTATTTTCTTAAATGCATGATTTTTAAAAATCAAAATATGTCAATACATATTACATAATAAAAAAAATTGAAGCGAGAATAATATTTTAAGCATCTCACCGTCTGAAATCCGTACATTCATGTTGAATTTAAAAAAATAAATTAAGAGTTTTTGCTTAAAATGTATGACACCCAAGTTGCTCGTTTAAATGTACTGATAAAAAATGTCATTCTGATGTAAATTCCTTTAGTAAGGAATTGTAAATATACAACGAGTTTGAAATTATGAATATACTTTACTTATAGGGAACAACATTACTCCTATATATGATTTACTAGGTCATGTAAGTTCATTTATGTCTAGAATAATCTAGAGTTTCTTCCAACTTAGTGAGGTGAATTTAAAGATGTGATTTTTACTTAATAATTTCAAGTATTATATTTGCTATAATTTTCAGCAATTTCGTAAATATTATGTCTGCTATTGATACATAGTCTATCTTTTCCTCAACTATTGACGCTGTCTGTATGTTGAACTCAGCTGTTTTCTGTTGCTGTTCTCCATTAATTAATAATTTATCAATTAATAGTTAGTTCTAGAACTCTCTGTATGCTGCTTTCTCCTTCCCTTCTGGGATTAACTCATTTTTTATTAGCTCAATCTTCATACTATTGGCATTGTATATTAACGAATTTTATTCCTTCGTACAATGAAATCTCGAACTATCCGTTTTTACTACTTGAATTATTATGTAGAAAATGAGCTTTTGATTTGTAAAAAGTTGTAGTCAATAATTAATTCTAATACAAGTATCATAAGTCTCATAATATTTACTTTGTAAAGTCAATTTGAAATAAGCCTGGTTTTTCAGTTAAGAATATATATATATATATCACTTTGGTTTTTACGTTAGCTTGGAATTTCCTATGCCAGTTTTTCATAAAACTGAATCAAGTGAACATGTTAGATCTGAGTCTACAAATCATTTCTAAAATCTTCTGCAAGCCAGATGGCAGACTTCAAGTTTGCTTAGACATCAAACAAAGATCACAATGTTATGATTTGATTGCGCTTATGTTTTACACCCTAAGTACTTATGTCTACTGTTGACTTTTAAATTAAACTCGTCCAACCATAGGTATATTATTTTGTAAAAATCCCAGTCAATTTCCAATCATTATTGTCACAAATATTCACAGAAATTTAGCTTTTTGTCAATTTGGAATTATTTATTTTCCAATAATCATAATTTGTGAATACAATAAGTATATAAGGATTTTGCATAAACATGCTCTATTCATTTTTCATTGCACAGCTTAAGAATTTTATTGTGCTTAACTTTGAACACATTCAAAAAATATCTCTTTTCAAACAGCTGTAATTTTATGAAGTACACGTTTAATAATTTATAGAAATTTGAAAATTCAATGCGTCCTTACAAAAATTCAACATAAATCATTGATTAGAAAGCTCAATAATATATATATATATATATATATATATAGATATATATATTTATATATATATATATATATACATTTAAAAAATAATTTGAGAACAAATTGGTGTGGCTTTATATTCAAAAATTAATTTAAAGATTTATTAATAGGAAACTTGAGATTAAGATTATCTGAAATCCAGTCATGATTTAATCAAAAATATTTTCTCCGTCATTATTTACAAATTCTTCCCATTTGAAACCAAACTTTTTAATACATCTGCAATAAAATTCTTTACGTTTTGAATCAATTCTTTTTAGGCTGAGCCATTATGTTCGATATATTACACAGATATAAATACACAAATTTTAATCTTTAGATGTGATGCAGTTCACTCTAATACACGTACTCAAATAAAAAGTTCATCTCAAGTCCATTATATATATATATATATATATATATATATATATATATCAGTGGCGGATATAGAAATATTTTTAGAGCGACCCAATGTAAGATAAAATGCTAAGTGTATAATTCGGTACTACGGCTGATTAAAAAGTATTGAATTTTTAAGATTGAAAACTATGCTTGAACTTTACCATCATTTACTGATTCCAAGAATGCAAATATGCAATTTTTTATAAATTTTAATTATTTCATTGCTTGTAGCCCGAAGTAGTAATATTGATAGTGAGCAATTGCGTGAAATTGCATCAAATTTTTCAACAAAATTGGAATATATTTAGAAACAACGTTTGGTAATAATTTGTTACGAAAATATGCACTAAATTGAATACATTATATATTTCAAATTATAGGATATTATTGTGCACGAAAAATGAGAAAGTTTTAGTGCATTTTTAATGATGTAGGACTAAGAAAAGTAGAAGATATTTGCATAGAATCAATGAAATTTTAAAATTACTAAAAATTGTACAGGGTTTTCGGAAGTCACAGAAGTGTTTCTTGTAATTTTGGAGAAGATGCAGGTTGATGAAGTCCGCCCATATTATTGAATTTGATTAGAAAAATTTGATGCATCCTATTCGGTATAAAAAAATTTGGTTTGTAACAGCTTTAACAAACTATTCTTATTTTAGAGGGGCCCGGGCCCCTCGCCCCTCCTCTTTATTCGCCCCATATATATATA
>CABFPE010000056.1:431259-451083 GCA_900660155.1 Hofstenia miamia | reverse complement strand
ACTTTCCAACGTTTCCATTTTGGGAATATTTTTATTTCTGCCAAAAATCATAGTAATTGATCTTTTTTTAAGTCATAATTAATTTATATATATATATATATATATATATATATATTCAAAAATATTTCTTAATTTTAAATTTCCTTAATCTCCTATTTCTCATTTTTTCGAAAAAAAATACATTTATTCTTAAATTCAGTTTATAGTGTGGTAAGTAAAAAGTATAGTACTTAGGCGTAATTTTTTATTCTAAAATAAATTTTGATTGTCACATTAATGCAATAGTTTGAAAATTGGCTATATGTGGAAGAAAGATGTCAATGATATCAATGCAATTACCAGACTGTTCAATAATTTAATTTTTTCATGTATTTATGAGTAATCATATTATGCAAACATATTACTTAATGATGTAAGCGATGCATTTTTAATATTAATAAATAAAAAAGTTTTATTTCCCCTATCAATTACGATAAGAAGGAAAGGGTTACAAACTAAACAATAGTAAGTAATATTCCGTTTCTATAAGAAATCAGGTAATGTATTTGTTCTCAGATATTGACGTTAGAGTACAATAAACGTTTTGTGTTTTTTTAGACGTCCTACAATATAAAGTTTTACTGTGATGCCTTAAGAACATATGTGACTTATTTTCTTTGATGCACATTATCCGATGAAGAGGATATTTATTGTTGGATATGATGTTGTTAACAGAGTTTTAGAATCAACTTATAAGGGTATTATTGCATTCGTGTATAATATCTTCTGGGAAACTCATTGAGGAAGAAAGATTCTTAAGTGCTCTTCTCAATTTCTGTTTTTTGTAAATTACTCAAATGTGCAAACCATGCCGATGAACCATATGTGATATTAAATTAATACGAGCATTAAATATTTCAAAAAAAAATCTTCAATAACTAAGGATTACATTTCCAAATCAATCCTTTTCCCAGACAGCTTGTCATTTTGAATACTATTTTCATATTTTTAAGCTCACGAGGAACTTATCACCTTTCAATACCATTTCAATGACTTATTTCATTCATAACCAGATCAAAATATTTTACCTGCATTAAGAATACAAAAAAAGTTTTCAAGGATTCATTCATGAATACCACTATCTGAGCTTGAAACTCATTACCTAAAGAGATAAAGAATATTGAAATCTCTTAATAAATTATCTCTAGCCTGGTAGATTTATTGCATAGTTTTTTTGTTTTATGTATTTGTGTGTATGTTTGTATACTTTCTGAAGCTATTCAGATAAATTACCAGTTTCTAAGTGTCAGTATTCTTCTAAATAAAGAATATCATATCTTATCTGATGCATAATTTATTATAGCAACAGATTTTCGTAACTTCTGGGGAAAATTTACTCAGATATTCTTTTATGAGGAAGTCAGTTTAAAAATCTTTTTTTGATAGTCAATACTGATCATTATCATTGGAATATTTTGAAAATGCTCATTAACATTAGTTACATAAGAGTGCAAAACAATTTTTTCAAGAACTCTTAGCGTGGAAGAGTTTGTACAGAGTGGTTGCGCTATATAAGAAATAAACTTCATTTATTATTATTAGAAAAAGTTTGAATATATTTAGTGTTTTTGTAAGCATTTTGCCAAATTTAGGCTTTGCTCAAGTGTAGGATAATCCTCAGAAGTAGTGGGCAACCAAATCAATTAATGACGGTAACTTGAGCAATTCCTTTTTTAATCAGTATGCTATGAAATTATACTTACCAAGTAATGGTTCAAAGTAAACATTTTATAGCAAGAATTTTATGAATTACAAGTGGGATTATCCCTTAATTAATTCTGCAATTTAAAATAACAAATAAAATATTAAAAATAGATACGCATTGATTGTATAATACATGCATAAATATAATTTGTGGTAAGTAACAGCACTGAGGATTAAAGTCCGTTTATGCAAAGTCTTCCAATTTCCATTGAGGAAAATTTATACTTTTTAAAATTTATGTAATCACGCATATATACAGGGTGTTTGAGCGAATTTTACAACTACTTTCATGACAGAAACAAACTAGCAATGGATTAATGCATTGTTGTCAAAGTTATATTTTCTAAAACCTTATTCTCTTGGCTATAAAATTGGACAGTCTCATTTCAATCAAAGCTAAAATGACTCCACAGCAGAGAAGACAGGAAAGGGTGGCAGACCTTCTGCGTGCCAAAATTGCTCCAAGAGAGATCTGTGCTGTAGTTGGCGTCTCTTTGAAGACGGTGTACAACGTAAGGAACACTGTGGCTAGTGGAAAAGGAACCATTAGGAAGTCTGGCAGTGGTGGAAAGAACAAAAAGAGGACACCAAACTTTTTGGATGCTCTTCAGACCAAGATAACAGAAGAGCCTACGAAGTCTCTTCAATTGGCTGCACAAAAGGATCTGGGTTACAAATCATTTGTTAGGACGCAAAGGCACCTACTTACTGAGTCTTTTAAGTCAAAGAGTAAGGTGCAAAAAAGTCATGTCATGAAATATCTCAGGACTCGAGGTGGCACTGTCAAAGTATTTTCTGATGAGAAAATCTTCACCGTAGATGCTGTTGTCAACAGGCGAAATGACCGGTTCCTCGCAAAGTCAATAGAAGAAGTTGTTGGCACATTCCACACAAAAAATGCAGCTCAGATCATGGTCCTGGGTGTCGTAGCCTCTGACGGCAAGAAGATGCCCCCCCCTACTTTGTTCAACCTTGAGAAAATGTGGGGGCTGATGCGTACTACAAAGTGCTGGGGTACCATGTATTGGCATGGCTGAAGACCCACTATCCAGCGGGCAACTATGTATGGACCCAGGATGGTGCACCATGCCACACAGCAAAGAAGGTGCAGAAGTTCTGCAAAAACAATTTCGCTGATTTTGGGGTGCTGACTTTTGGCCGCCCTCCAGCCCCGACTTGAACCCGTTAGATTTCGCTGTGTGGGGCGTCTTGGAAAAAGCGACTAACAAGACTTCTCATCCCCAACTTAGAGTTTTTGAAGACTGCCATTAAGAATGAGTGGACCAATATGTCAGACATTTTCCTCATTGATGCATGCAAATCTTTCCGACGCCGTATTGAAGCCGTAATTAATAATAATGGAGGACACATTGCATAATAATGTCTCTATGTGTGTTATATATTTGTCATTAATATCATTTTGCATTATATGGTTTTGTCAAATGTTGTAACGCAATTCAATAAATGATGACCAATTTTGTCAAATTTGTTCAAACACCCTGTATATATATATATATATATATATATATACATATAAATTTAACTTAAGTACGAGTACTTATTGATGCATTTCAACCACTTATGGGCGATCATCAAAATACTATATTTCTGCAAATATTAACTTACAAATTTACTTCACTAACTGAAAAAATATGCATACATACATTAACTAAAACAAATTTCTATAATTAACTTGTTTATTTATAGTGTAATTATGATCTTCTTTAATAAGATGGCTTTTGCTGTTTTAATGTTCTTTGTTCTTAATGAAAGAAGAAAGAAAATAGAAAGAAAAGATCTATAATTAGAGTTGCTTTGTAGAATATAAAATACTGTTTACAACTCTAAATAGCGTCAAAAGACAATATAAATGAAACTGCAAATACACATACAAAAAATGAATATTTACAATCACAATTACAACTAATGGCTTTGATTATGGAGAATTTAGATGCGGTCTATTGAATCATCAGTATTATAAAATTTAAAACCTCCCATTTGTATTCAAGCTTCTCATTTGCATAACTATAGATGTATTTACCAATTTCCTTCAATACTCCTAATTTATTAATTTGTTTTATAAAATTAATTAAATTACTCAATACATTTACTGATGTGTTGAGAAATGAATTATTCTTTTTATTTTCTTGTATATTTAAGAGGCTTAATTATTAGAATTGTATGAATATTTATATGTTAACACAATATTTCGGAGGATCGAAAATTAGATTGTGGTATTGAACAATATTATTAAATAATGTGGAGAAAGTAGAGTACACGCATTTCCAATGTGGAATTTTCGCAATATGATGCAAAACGATTTCTATATAATATAATAAATACATATACTTATATTCAGCTCTTTCTACTATGTATATCCTAAAATTGGGCGTACAAAAAGCTGACGTTTTCAGATTCTCATAGTACAAAGAGCTGAGGTTTTAGTGAGGCTAAAAATAAAAATTTTTGTGTTGGCAATGTCTTTTGTATGCTAAAACAAATATGTGTACTAAATTTCAGAATGAAATACTTTTTGAATAAAAATTTTTTTAAAAATTTGAAAAGTTACATATATCAGCTTTTTGTACAGTCACTTACATAACAGGGCCACACATACAAAGAAACGGAAAAACTTTTCAAAAACTTAAATTATTTTTCACTTTAAGAAATGACTGTTTTATTGCTTTCATATTATAGTTTTTAAAAATTGTTTCCAAGTATGTTACAACTTCCATTCTTACGGAGTTTGTCTTCAAAATTATACACACTATAGTAGAAATTCGAAAAAACTGGAAAATAGCTGCATAGTGCTTCTAGTAATCAATTTCTAATGAAAAAATAAGCTTTTGAAAAATTCATGTTTAAATTTTTTTTCCATAGTACCAATAGCTGAAAATACAAAGAACTAATACATTCATCCTGAAATGTACTAAAAGCTAATAAGCTTTCCCAATTTTGTACAAACAGCTGAATATAAGTATATATCTACATATACAACTGTAAGCAAAATCTTCGACCAGCCACCAAACAGAAGATCTTTAATCAGATGACAAACATTCTAAAGGAATATATTAACGATTACTTTTCAAATATGTTATTAGGTTGAAAATATATATAGTTGTATGCAAAATACATGTTTCTCAAAATACTATGTACAACTGGCAGCAAATTTGTTAGGCCTTTAGCTGGAAATCCTTTTAAGACACGTACAAAACGCCTGGACCTCTTATTAAAAATAAGACAGCGAGCACTATTGCCAAATTTGGATTATATGATGTATCATCAATGTAGCTTATTAATAGATATATGTATGTGCATACTGTGTATTTTATTTTTTTGCTATTATGTAACATTGTCAGTGTGTCTTTTGTAAGGCCTTCTATATTTGCTGATTTTCATGAGTAGTTCCTTTGAGTTCATTTGCAGTATTATTCAATATTCACAATCTCTCCATGCATAGCCATCTAGAGAGATAGAAAGCCATGATTTATGCAACGCATGCTGTCCAAAACCAATTGCCTTTCTAAATCAACTGCCAGACTAATTCTAATGAAAAAACTTCTACGGAAGCATCAGCTCTGAAGGCAGAATATCATAAATGTGTAGAATCACTCGCTTGTGCTTTGCACCCTTAATTACATATAGCGACCTATTTTTGGGAGATGACTGCGGAAAATACTAACGAACACTAAAACTATGCTAAGACAAGATTATTCTATTTACAACAAATTGTTGTTGCTTATATACAAATTAATATCAACAAATTTACAATATACACTAAAGCAAAAACATTTCGCCTGGCTGATACAGCAACCAATTGCTTTTCCACAGTGAATTAGTAAGAAACATTTAGAAAGTAATGAGTTTGGATTACATGTGAAGCTAGGTTTGGAGAATTTCTGTTATGCCAACCGATTATGACGAATCTGATTTATTTCTTCTTTTCCACATCTTAAAGTACTTTTTGTCTCCAAAATTGTGGAAGTAGCTCAGTTTTGCTAATTAATGTTCCTCAAAGACATCAATGAACTAAGTTTGGGGAAATTTTGTTACTCTAAAGAATATTCCGCTGTAACCTTTTGTTTTAAGATTGTTAGTAGTTTCCTAAATTATTGCTATGATGGAAAAACTCTAATGCTATCAATTCATGTACATTTTTTAATATTTATTTCAATGAAATATTTAAAAACTATTGCTTAGTTACAAGGTTATGTACAGTTAAATTTTCTTGCATATAATCATTTAGCTAAAATTGTCTGTTGTATCCAAAAACACATGTCCCTACTGTCACGTAGGTTACACCAGTGAAACTAACAAGACTGCATTTATTAGTATTTTGAAAGCATCAAACCATTATTCTTAGGAATTTTAAAGGCTTTATTTGGTGTTGTTGAGCCGCTAACGTTATTGCTTCACTTTTTTTGTTTTTACAATTTATGAAATATATGGCAATGTAGCACTATCACGTGCATATTTTCATCTATTTGATTATAATTGCAACTTTACTGTGCATAACAGTGTCGACAATTAGGAATTTACATGTCCCACATTTGTGGTTTTATACTTTATATTGTTCTTGTTAGGTTAAAACTTGGAGTTCAAGACCTATTTGTAACTCCTTTCCAATTTGATCAGTGGCAACAAAACTTTTCTATATGCTAAAGTTTTCCATGTGCCAAAAATTTCTGATGATGTTACATACATAAAGATCCTTTAAAGAGGCCTTGCAAAAAACAATGATAGAGCAGTGAGTGAAATAGAAGAAAATTTAGTGAATCTTTAAAATTTTACTAGTTATGAGGAAGTTAGATCAAATATACAAATGTAAAATTGCCCTGCAAATGCATGGTAAATTTTAACGCAAAATGTCATTTTTGCTTAACATACAAAAAGTAAATATAATTTTCAAAAATGGAAATCTCTCTATGCAATTTTAAGCTAGCTAAAAATGGTATAACTTCGTTACCCCAAACGTCGTTACACCTTAATTTATTTTAACATTGTTCACCCGTCTATCCAGTAGCAGGTCTGGTCTGGTACCTAGCATACCTGAAATGGTTAATCAATTCTAGTATCTCCACCCTACTAGTTAGTTCCCAAATACACAACCAATGAATTATTCCCCTGTCTCTATCAGTTCTAGAAAGGTTTTGGATGCAATTCGCTCACTTCCACCTAGTTCAGCTAGAGGTCAAAACGGTCGTCGTTCACAGATTCTCCGTTACTTCAGTAAGGAGAGCAATGGGATGCATGCTTGCAATTTTGTGAAAGTCCTACCAAATTTATTAATTTGGTAAATGCAGGTAAAGTATCAAATGGCATTCGTCCAATCTTATTTTGGTGCAAATCTGTTTGCTCTCCAGAAAATAAACGGCAAGGTGAGATTAATTTCAGTTGGTTGACTCTTCGGCGACTATGTGGAAAAAGTGTGGGTAAATAATGCTAATTAAAAAGGTGAGCGTCATATGGTCAAAAACAGTAAGGATCCATAATTACTCCATTTCTGCATATGGCAATTACACCAATTTATATTTTGATGCCATATTCTGGAAACAATTACTGGTGTGAAATAAAGTGATCCAGAAGGCCCACCAATTTTCTGTGATTCAATAATTTAATGCGTCATTGCAGTCTGAGTTGAACTTCATTATCTGGATGATGGAAATATTGCTGATGAAGCTAGAAAATAATAAATGATCTCAAAAGTGTAATATCTTCTGCAGCTAGGATTGGACTACAGATAAATCAATCCATCAAAGTTTGAATTAACGTTTCATGGAAATCATTCACTTGAAAAATGCATTATAATCAAATATATGGTCAAGGAAGTTTGCCCTGGAATTTGGATAACTCCCTTCAGTGATTTAGCTGTTTTTGGCGCAGGTATTGGATCAAATTAGGGTTTTGACGTCTTAACAGAGAAAACACAATGAACTGGAATTTCTCTCAGATAGATAAGTGGAAGTAAATGCTCATACTGCTCTTTACTTGCTGAAAAATGCATTGGGCAAGATATTTACGGTCTTTGTTACTCCTCCACATTCTAATATTTTAATCAACTTGAGAAGTATGATACTCTTATCAATAGTCTAATTGAACGTATTACGAACACTAATTTATCAGATACTGTAACTGTACAAGCATGTCGTTCAGTTTTTAGGTGGTTTAGCATCCAATTGTTTTTTTTGCTTCCTTGGCCAATGTAAAGACTTGATGCTAAAGATTGCTCCTGTATGTCTCCCTAGGTTTGAACCTCCAAATGGACAATCTTCCACTATTAAAAGAAATTGGTCTTTCCCAGTCTTCAAACAACTTGAGAGTTACCTATTGACAAATGTCTGAAAAGGATCTTGCAAGGTTTCAAGCTGTTCAACGTAATCTAACTGGGACATGCCTCAATACTCGCTCTTCCATCAAGCAAACATAACCTAGAGATGAACAATGTCACTTTGTGCATCGGTGTGGCATTTACACCTGGAGCTCGTGTTTGTGAACAGAATACTTGCATTTTTGGTGTAAGTGTTACATCTGATGGTCTCCATGGATTTTCAAACAAGAGGAGCGCTGGACGTTTTGCACGCCATTCTCAATTGAATTATTTACTCAAGCGCCCATTCTCTATGAACAACGTTTGAGCATTATCATTCAACAGACAAATGTCACATGTATTTCGGGACAATAGAAGATGAATCTTCATTAAAAGAATTGTTCTATGTCTTCTAGACAGATGGAACTTTGAAAAAATCAAGTAATTGCAAATTTTTTTAATATAACAAGACAAGAAATTTTATGGAAAATTTGACAAACAACAATCATGTAACAGCAGTTTTTGAATTTGCTATTAATAAAGAAAATGTTTAATTCAGTACGAAGTGATGTGTGTAAGTTGACCGGTTTCTTGATTCCTTTAAAAGAGATTCAACTAAGAATATTTATTTGTAGCATAAAAAACAAGCCTAGACAAGAGTTCAAAAGAGATTAGAAAAAATATCCATTGAAGTTTTCATTTTAAAGAAGAGTATATATTATTTAAACTATAATGTTCAATGCTAAATATTTATTGTACATGCAAAATGTATTTAAATGTGGAACTAACAATAAAAAATTAGCAGTTGGTCAATAAGTAACTAAATGCTTAAAATCATTAATATATCTAACTTTTCATCAATTTTGGAAATAGAGTAATCTATTTTTAGAAATTTCATTGCTAAGAAAAATAGAAACTGCATGGTATAAAGACAAATATGGAAAATTATCCTTACTTACTTACTCTAAATTTGATCAAGACTTGCAATTAGAAATTATCAATAAAAATATTGAAGAATTTGCAACAAGCTATTTCTACTAATGCAGGATATTTCACTAATGTTAGATTTGAATAATTCTTATTGGAAAGTTTGTTGGCATCCTTAAAATTCCAGGAATATTACAGATTAAAACAGAATAATGGGCAGATGTGAAAATTGCAAGAAGAGTGGAAAAGCACGAGAAACTCAAAAAAGCCTACAAAGTATATGAACACTGCGAAAAATTCGTTTGTACTTCACATCCATCACACAAAGTGGTTTGTCTTAACTGTATTGGCTCAGAATAACTGACATAGAGGAAACATCTGTATATTTTCATACTTAAGTAATCAATTAAAATCAATTTATTGAAATTTAGCTTCTTTTTACTTGAGTGGTTAAAATTTACACCCTCAGTAGANCAGCACTTGATTCTGCCAACCCATCATTTTTACCAAATATTCCCCCGCTCCTTAAAATATTTGCTATCCTTCCAGTAACATGTACAGCTGAACGGACATTTTCAGTTTTACGTTTATTAAAGTCGTACTTACGTTCATTTATGGGAGCNATTGGCTCAGAATAACTGACATAGAGGAAACATCTGTATATTTTCATACTTAAGTAATCAATTAAAATCAATTTATTGAAATTTAGCTTCTTTTTACTTGAGTGGTTAAAATTTACACCCTCAGTAGAACTGCGTATATAAAATCACCTAGTAGAACCAAGGTTAAAGATGTAATTGTATAGATAATCACTTTTTTATTAGTATCATTAGTTTGTAGCAAGTCTTTTAGTATTTTTTACAATTCTATCGATGATATATGTTGATAATTTATTGTGCTATAAAATATCCGTAATAGTAATGATTAAAGTTTTGTATAATTTTCATCAATCACGAAACGCCGACGTATCAGACCTTTGATCATAATTTGTTTGTATGTAAAAAGTATGTTTGAATAGTAATTACTAAATTTGTAATCTTGGTATACTCAGCCATTACAATAGCATTCCACAGTAGCATATACGTCTGTTCTAATTATTAGGAATGGCACAAATAAATATATGAACAATTTATTGCACCTTTGTTGCCTCAAACATTAGCAAATAAATTGGTGTGAGCTCGATTTATCAACAAATTTTACACAAAGACATTAATTTTATAGATATCCTGTTGACAAAGACAAACAAACGCGCGAAAACAATATCTCTTTGCGAGAGTAATTATTGAATTATC
Organism: Hofstenia miamia; assembly: GCA_900660155.1. Lineage (NCBI taxonomy): Eukaryota > Metazoa > Xenacoelomorpha > Acoela > Hofsteniidae > Hofstenia > Hofstenia miamia. The sequence continues at coordinate 440,814 of CABFPE010000056.1, read as the reverse complement.
CTAACCTGAATAATTTTTAAATTTCAAATATGTTTAAACAAAACACATCCAATAATGTAGTAATTCTATGTACAAATACAAATTCTACATGCCTAAATTTGTACAATTTAATAATTACAATTAAATATCCGCATAATTATTTACAACTATTTACAAAAGCATTTACAGCTATATAAAATGGAAATAATAAAATTGCAAAATTTCAAATTAGCTAAATTGATGTCAAAATACACGAAAAATTAGCATCATTTCTCTTCGTTGCTATGAAGTGTAAGAGGAGTAAATACACATTTAAGTGCACAAGTAAAGAGCTAACTAAATAAACCTTACATGGGAAAATGGAAGGAGGTTGTGAGAAGAGCGCCTTACCCACTACCAATCCAGTCACACAAAGAATGGGAAAAAAAGGAGTGGAAATAATGTGCAAAGGAAGAGTCGTGCTATGATTTATTGAGGAATGTCGTCAAATTCAAAACCTTCGGTACCCCTACAGGCACAGACAACAACACGAAAATAGTAGAATCCGGGAATAAAGAGTATCACTCCAATAACCAGCATAGGCCAAACCTTTTTTTTGTAGGGACTTTCAATTAAACCAGTGAGTATGAGAAGTGCAAAAGAAATGAAGGCAATACCAACTGTAAATAAGAATACCGTCAGCAAAATAGACTTCACAGGAAAGCGATTTTCGTTTGACAACGGTTTGAACTAAAATATAGAATTTAGGGAACAGCAGTATCAGGGAAATGCTATTGCGTGATATTAGACAGACCGTAACAGCAAAACATGTAAAGGTTGACGATTATTTATTGAAAGAGCACACAGATTGCGAAAGTGTGATAAAACAAGTTAAAATTGTTTAAAATCCGCAAATACTACCGTCTTGTTTCAAAAATGGTAAAATATACAGTTTTAGTTATTGACCAGGAACAATTAATGATTGACCACTTTCTAAAATGAAAGAGCCACTATAAATTTTTGAAAACCAATCTTCTGTGTTGATATTGATGGTTGCGGAATTTAGAAATAGCAGTAGTTATGGGTATTTAAAATTCCAGTTTGGAAACATATGAAACAGCTTGATTTGAAATTGATATCCTGTATATGGGTGCCTCTTGATCTGGGTGATGGAAAAAAAGGAAGCTAGAATTCGCAAATGCAACCAACGTTTATTATCTTGTTAGTGCATAGTGAACTTTATTCAGCTAATGTTTACGTATATTTTTGTATACTATTCAATGTTTGAATTTTATGTCAAAATGTGTACACTAATCAACTACATTACAATCCAAAAAGCTTCCAAAAACTCATATATAATGTGTTCTATTCTCAAAGACATCTACATATGAATGATCCCTTTTCTTACTGCTAAAACACTTTTTGAAATAAGCAGTGAAAAAAATTATAACTTATCATGCAAATATGAAAGTTTGATAACAATGTTTGTTGATTTTCAGCAAACAATGTGCGCACCTGTAAGTTGGTTAAGTAATCATTTTCACTGGACGACTTGTAGCGCGAAGAGCGTGACCGTGAAAAGGGCTGTCTTGCAATAAGCTGGTTAGCAATGCTTTGATCAGAACATATCACACTTTTCTGACTGCTTTCTCTTTCTTGACCATTGGTCTTGCACATTTCGCTAAATAAAATATTTCAACATGTACAACAATATAATAAAAAAAACCTGACGTAAAATTGTATCATTCAGGCAAGTATAAGTTATAAAGGACGTATCTCAACAGTAAATTGGAAGAAAACGCTAACAAACATGATTAACAAAATACTATTAAGATATACAATCGTTCGCATAGGATGAAAACTAAATCTCTAATTAAAAAATTACATGAGTGTAGTGTTAAAAATAATCAAAGATACTGTGTTAATCAAATTATGGCGGGTACTTTTATATACAAGGCTCTTCAAATTAATGATATATTTTTCGTGTACATTTCAATGATTAAAATCACTGACATTTCACCGATAGGCTTTTATAATTTGTATTATATAGCATTCAGTGTTTTCACTTGTTTTCATTTAATTAAGCATGGTTGGTCATCCCTTAAAGAATAATTTGTAAGTTTCCTTTTCCTTTCGCAAAGATCATTCAATTTGGGGACAAATCGGCGATAGTTTTTATCTAATCAATCACACAAATTTAAGAAATCGTGTTTACAATAAATTTCACAAATACAATGAAATTAACGTTTCTTGTAATTATTCCGACCATAAGAATTCGGAAATGGATTGATCGTTTTTGTATTTTGCGTTTAATATCCAATGAAGTGTTGTCTTCAAAAAACCTGTGGCCAATAATGACGTATTATTAATGTGCAATGTCTGGATGAAGTTGATCATTCCATTTTAAAATCACCTTGCAACATCCTTTTTGGAGATATGGAAAAAAAGTGTAAAATGAGCTGGTTAATACTAAACCATCTCAATATTTCTTTAAGCAAGGACATCTATCAAATTCATTTCCCTATTCATATTTTGCTTTGTAAAAGGCCAGAATTGAGCAACTAGTAACACATTGAAATAACAGCGATGGCATAGTTAACTTAATGTGTGAAGTAAAAATGATTTTAAATAAAGGACCCAATAAACATTGTTCGTATCAGCAATGTTACAATTTGGTTGAATCTGAAATGAAGATGTCGCTGTTGAATTTGAAATCTCCTTGAAATGTATTACATACTTTATTAAAAACAAATATTAACGGAAATATTAACCAAATAAAACTGTTAGAAATATTTATTTGAAATACAAAAACTAATTTTATTTTTTAATTAATTTTATCGAGAACATTTTTTTACTGCTTGAGTTAGACACCAATTATCACAAGGCTACTAATCTTGATGTCATTCAGTTTATTTATGGTTATTTGCACCCAAGTCAAGAAATTGATCAGCAATTGCACAAACAGTTAATTACAGAAATTGAACGTAACATGCGTTTGCTTCCGCCAATGATAAGCACAATAATTTGTGCTGTTCGTCTTGACATCCCTTGTAAGACCATCGTGATGATGGCACACCGAGTCCTAAATTGATATTTGTGGTGAGTCCGGCAAACTTCGTTCTCTTCTTCAGTTCAAAGCCACTAGTGGAGAGAAGGACTTGCAAAATCATCTTTCAACGATGAAGAAAAATGCGATTTACATTGGGAAGAATTCACAAAATGAGATTATCCATCGTATTGGAGAGAGTATTCAAAATATTTTTGTGAGTTCGTCGTTTTTACTATTAATACACCTTTTGAATTGCTTAGATAAATCGAGTAAAATAATTCGACTATTTTACAGTCATTCCCTGATGAAACTCCAGACACCTCCAGAAAAGAGCAGCCGGCACTGTGCGTTCGATTTTTTTACACGACGAATTTTTGACATTTATTGAGGTTAATGACCACAGTGGCCCTGGATTAGCCGAATTAATTCTCGAGATGTTGCGCAAATTGGGCGTGGTTGGCAAAGCTATGACGGGTGCGTCTCAATGACTGTACAACAAAATGGTGTGCAGACCATAATTAGGCGACAATTTCCTTTAGTTCTCTGGCTTCACTGCGCTTCGCACTGTTTGAACCTGGTAAATGGATGCTCCATAGCTGCGATTACTACAACTTTGGGCGCAATAAGTATGACTTATTCTTGTATCTATTACATTTCTTTGATGGTTTTCTTTGTATTTTAGAAAGTTAGTGTTCTCCTAAGAAATTTAGCAAAGAGGTCTAAGTTATTCAAATAACCTGTACAGGTGACTCACCCAAGATCCTCGCACATGGTGCTTCCTCGCCTTTCTGACACACACTGGGGGTAGAGCGTCATGACTGCATTCTGGTATTTGCAGAGTTTTCCAACTGTATTGCACTAACTCTGCAAGAGATTTCAACGTTGTCTGGTGATCATGATACTGCATCTGATTCAACTTGTTGTTTAGCTGAAATTCCTCGCTCGGAAAGACCTTGAGCATTTAATTACAAAAAGTGAGTTGGTGAAATGCATCGACCATGTGGAGAATGTTCGGAGACAAATGATCGCCTGGCGAGAAGATACGTTCACATTTATGAGAGCTGAGCGATTATCAGGGCTTGTTTCTGATACAGACGCAAAGCATTGACATAAATGATGTTATTGATCGATTTGGTAGAAAAATCGGTGAATTTTGTTGAAGGAAAATTGCCTAGTATGCCCTTGCCGTTTTAAAAACTTAAAGCCGATCCTGTAATGGTATGTCGGATCATGTTTCACAAAAATATTTTATATTCAAACATTAAATTTTGTCTATTTGTCCATAACTACTGCCAATATTGTACCGCATTTTGATAATGCAATTGTAAATGTTTATGTGTAATTAGAGTAATGCACAAAACACATTATTTATATTACATGTATAATATTTTTTTGAGAAATTAGAATAACTATTAATCAATTTCTCCTGAAAATGTTTATTCTAGTAACAGATATTTGTAAATAAAATATTAATATGATATGATTTCAGCTTCGATATACAGTTTCAATTTCTTTGCATGATCAGAAATATTCTCAGCACAAAAGTTTTTGAATACATACAAAAAGTCTTTATATTATTGGTTTCATACTGAGATAATAACCTGGGTAATTAAGTTCGCTTATGCTTGTTAATTATCAACCTTTGTGTGAATGAATTACTGTTTCCCCTGTATATTCTTAGCAGAGTTCCATTATTTAACATGGTGCGTATAAAAAATTTGAGCATGCTTTATCAAACCGAGGGCAAAATATGTCAAGAAAATTATTGGTTGTTCTATTGAAACAGTCAAAAGAACCATTGATAAACACAGAAAGACTGGTAATTCCTTTGAAATGTTGTGTTCAGGAAGTGCACAAAAACTACAGTGACCAGACAATATGATGAGGAAGATTACAATACCCTTATTGCTGCAGAAATTAATTCAGCAAGTATTAAGAGTGTTTCCAAATCACGAATTATCCTTTCCAACGTTTGAAAGATTTTGAAATACTTTCCTTAAAGGCTGCAAAGAATCCAGCAATGAGACACATTAATAAAAGAAAAAGCCTTGCTTTTGCCATGGCAGATTGAAAGAATTATATTTTCTGATGAAAGTCAGGTGGGAATTCAATGAGATTACTCTTTGCAATGGATACACAAAGTGAAAAGTGAAAAACTGAAGCGAGTGTCAACAAATAAAATTGAACTATGCGAAGCTATTCATTGTAAATAGCGTCATCAAATTTACCTTATTTATACTAAGGCCTTCTATGCTTACAACAGTGTATTAACCATAAGGGCTCATGAACCAACTATCAAACTCATTTGTAATTTTTGTGTCAATTGATCTAAATTCCTAGTAAATATTTTTGTCTTGTTCTTGGATATCTTAACATGCTCAGAAAATTTTGTGCCTGAGATAACTGTTAAAGTGCAAAGAAATTTTGTTTGCTCATTGAAGGGAAACTGCTGCTGCATCTATACTATATGCACATACATATTGTCACTACTAGCATGAACACTTTAAAGGCAACTTGGCTAGCAGCCATGCTACCAATTTGTCAAAAAAACTATTATAAGTTAAACAATATACAGGGTGGTCGATAGAAAAGCAGAAAATTTGAAGGTCAAATTAAATCATGAATAAAATGTGTGCTGAAGTCTGCATACAGACAATTCGGGTATAAGAAAAAGATATCTGATCGGTTCTTTTGTAAAGATAATTAAAATAAATTGTCTTCTATTTTAAGCATTAAGCTATCTATGCCATGTTATATCAAACGCTGCATGCAAGCTGCTAATGTGAAAGAATAGCAAGTAACAACTCTATGTATATATACTCTTTGCTAGGTTCTTTTCTTTTACGTTGTTTTAAATTAGGTTGTTTTAAGTTAATTCCATCAGTTTCAATTTGATTTCTACTGTGACATCCACATCATGGAAGGAGGCAAGAAACAACTTCCAGACTTTGAAAGGCAAGTGATTATTCTTTTCAAAAGTGAAAATCCGACTTGGGGACTGATAAAATGTCAAGCTGTGTTACCGAACTGTTTTTCAACAATTACAAGAAATAAGTTTAATATATAATATATAACATATGCCTTTAAAAAACTTTGTAAAAGTTATTATTTGTAAAAATAAATAGCAGTTTGACAAATTTTCTGCTTTTCTAGCGACCACCCTGTACTTTGTTCAGTAAACTTTGTGCATGATTCTGGAATACTTCCCCTGTCGTTTTCCCTCCAGCTTCCAAATCTTCAGTGAAATTTTGAAGCACCTTGGATTCACATTCTGTAAGTTTTTTCTTTCTTTCATTTCTTGTTATATGAGGCTTAATATGAATACCTATGCACAGGCCATTGATCGACCTTATCCTCTAAAAACTGAAACATTCCTATAAGCTCTTGAAAACCTAGGACAGTTAACTTTTCACGCTAATAGGATTATAAATTTAACAGCACCGCCTTTTACTGATAGCTGTAATGATAAAATTCGCTTTTTTCATGCAACTTTTAACAAACTTGCAAACAAAATATTTGAAATTCTCTCTCCAACTATTGAAAATTTTAAGAGCAATATCCGATTTGCAAAAGTTTTAGCTAGACCGCGGAAAAGTAACAAATCTTTGCCAGCTTTGCAGATAATAGCAACACCTAAATACCACGAACAACGAGCAGTACTTCTCAACAATCCAATTGAACTTGAAGGAAAGTCTCCGTTACCAAGTGAAGGGGAAGTAGAGAGAGTCCCCTTAATTGCAAGAGTTTCCGAAAACCTTTCGTATACATAGGAACAATTTTCCTTCCAAATGGTCCGTAGATTTTTTACTATAACTTTTACTACTCTACCGCAAATCAGGTCTGAAATACATTGGAGAGATCAAGACTAAAGAGCACCGCACAAACATCAACGCCACTTCCTCAATTGCAACAATCAAGATTGAGAACTGGTTCAACAATCTCAACTTAGTGACTGGTCAAAGAAAATGAATATCAGTGCAGGATTTTAAGTTGTTGACCATTTCTGTATAGGCTCTTTGTGCCCAGCAATTGACAGTGTATCAAAATTGCTTTTATAGTGGACATTCTAGATGTGATTGGAATTCTCATCCACATAATTGGGTACAAAAAGTGCTAAAGTAACATTAAGCAGAATTCCCGAATTGACTTCAGATGCCTGCAATGCTAAGGAAGTCAAGCCTCCAAAGCCAATGATAGACAAAGTAAGAAAGGTAAAAGATCTATACGTCAACTTAGTTAACACTCCACGTTTAAATATAGGTAAAACTGATATTATTCTGGAAAATCCAAATTTGCACGAACCATCAAAGCAGAAATGGCACCATGGGACTGGTCTTTGGGAAGTAAGCATAGTTGTCTTTTGAATACCTTAAACGAGTCTGTTAAACCTATGCTCACCATAGATGAAGTCGCTTTAGCATCTGGAGTGAGTATCAACTAGACAACAGGCATGGAAAGTACTGATGGCTAAGTCTAATCCGCATACTATTTCTCTATGCAGTTTTATTGTGTACCCTAGTCTAATGATTGCAAGACAGTTGAAAGTTGTCAAGTATAATGTAAACGGGGCTACAAACAACATTAAATTTATAAAAATAATGGAGTTTTTAATAATTTTAAGCCAGATTATACCCTGCTCCGGGAAATAAAAATTAATATGTTGTCTACAGCAATGGCTGAGTAACTTAATTCAAAAGGGTTTCCATGTTTCAATACTTGTAAAACAACAAACAGAAAAGGTGGATGAGTAACTCTGATTAATAAAACTAGCCCGCAGCTATATCTGAATTGTTCTAGTGAAACAGCCAAAATTTTCTCAACAAAGAATAGAAAAACTGTTATTATTAATTATTACTCAGACAAAGAAATGCAGTTGAACTACTTAGATAAAGAAATTTATAATTAAAGTGAACTGAAAGAACAGCTTGAGAACGATATTGTGAAAATGCCGCAGTAAAGACAAAAGACGAACTTGAATATATCACTAGTATAGAACATGAAATATGGGAAGGCAACATTAAAATCAAACATCTATCTGTGAGAAGCAGGACTTTCACGAACAAATCTCTCTGGAAGAAATCTATTTGTGCATTGATCGCTTAAAAAATTGCCCTGGGAAGACAAGATTAATTCAAATTTTATAAATTCTTTAAAATATTAGCGCCGTTTTTTAAACTTTTAGTAAATTCTACTTGAATGCGGTTCAATTACACACTGAATCACCAATGCAGTAATTAAACTGATCCCAAAAAAGGTAACCTCAAAATTGGAGGTCTATATCTCTGATACATATGGACTTAAGGATATTATCACATATAATTACAATCAATAAATCAAGTCAAATAAGCGGTTTTCACTTTGTCGACACTGATGTCAAATACCTGGCATTTGCGGATGATGTGACCATTATAACATCAAATAAAGAAGTATATCAGGTACTAGATGATTTCAAATTATGCAATGGCTTGTCTATTAACAAATTAAAATCAAACTATACTGGTTTAAATCAACGCAGAAATTAGATCACTGAATGTTCATTATGAAATTAACCTTCTCGGTATGAAATTCAAAACGGAGTCTCAAAGTGGTATAAACATGAAAAGCCTTTTATCGAACAATAAATCTTTGTTGAACTCTATTAGTAATCGTAAAATGTCAATAGCTGGCTAGTCTAAAGCATTCAATGTATTACTGTTAAACAAGATAATGGTACAATTCTATGCACTTGTAAATAAAACTAATGTAATTCAAACTGCAATAATGCTGTCTGGAAGAACAACGACCACTTACGTTCGACACCTTCATTATATTGTAACTATTATAAAGACGGTATAAAACTTCCACATGTATATTGCATGTAAATGGCTTATAAAATCGAAAATTAGGCTCTCTTATGAAACGTTAATGCTTAAACTCACGTTAAATAGGTTAACAAATAGGGGAAAATTCTATTACTCAAGATTAATTACTGCAGCGAGATGTCGCATGTGTAAAGAGGAAAATAAAAACCCCTACCATTTTTTATTTGCGTGCAGTAACAGGGTACCCTCAAAACCTGAAGGATTTAATGCGTTGTCTAAATCTATTAATATAGTTGGCTGCAAAAAAATGAGACTAGAAAAAAGGCATATTACTTTTAAACTACTGAACGTAACAACTCAAGAAAGGTAAGATTTTAAAGATACATTAAAGGACTATAAGTAAAAAGCATCAAAGTCTAATTTGTTTTCCTCCTGTAGAAATAACTTCATTCAAACGAACTGAAACTGATTTCATTAAATTGGACTTCATTTCAGATGTCAAAATGTGTTGACTTTATTGGATTTTTTCTTTTAAATCGGATATATTTTTCGGATTTTTCTTCTCAACGTCATTTTTCAATATCTGCCACACGTTTTCGATTGGAGAAAGATCAGCAGAACTTGGTGGCCATTGCAAAAACTGGATATTATTTTCAGAAAACCAATTTTTTGTCTTTGCTGACGTGTGCGGGGTTGCTCCGTCCTGTTGGAGTATCCATCCATCATCATATAAAGCATCAGCATAAG
>CABFPE010000056.1:392683-414287 GCA_900660155.1 Hofstenia miamia | reverse complement strand
AGCAAAGATTGAAATGGAAACTAAAAAAGGCGATTTCTCGTTTTGAATCAATTTGCAAAAAATGGTTTCTTGCACTACATGCTTCAATTATAAAAGGCCCTATGTTGAGTCCCATAAACATGTTCAATAAGTATGAAAATATATAAGTTTATACGTTATATATAATGCATATAACATTTTGAGTAAATTTATTTAAATTTTCAATTTAAAATATATTTATAACAATGTTAGCGAAATGTATATTTATGCAACGCGGACATGCTAGCTATAAATTCGGTACTAATCGGTAAATAAAATACGAAAATAACTACTAATCTAGAGAACGAATTCTTTGAAAGTTCCAATTTATATAAAAAATCAAGTAAAAAAGACTTGATTTACACTAAAAAAATGTATAGATTTACATAAATGTACAACTATATCGTGCATTTGGGTTAAAAATAGACAAAAAAATTTATGAATTCCCAGTTTTCTGTGCAATTNCAGTTAATATAAAAAATCAAGTAAAAAGACTTGATTTACACTAAAAAATGTATAGATTTACATAAATGTACAACTATATCGTGCATTTGGGTTAAAAATAGACAAAAAAATTTATGAATTCCCAGTTTTCTGTGCAATTCCCCTTAAATATGTACCGCGTGCTAATGCGTGTTACCGCGTGCTACGAATCTGGTGAATTATACAAAGTTATTGGTCTATATACATTATTTTTAAGCTTTTTACGTATGTTGTTGCATTTCTCATCGTTTTTTACCCTGTATTAGTGTTTATTTTATCCGCGTGCACCCTATTCTATACCTTCGCCCCACTTTCTTTAGTAAAATAGCAGTGATTAAATCAACAATAAATATTGGATATTTAGCTAAAAATGCGTTTTACTGAATTTTGTTTACATTAATAATCAAATGCTAATTTGCAAGTATATTAAATTGGGCTAATACATATTTGTCAAATAAATGTAAAATTTTTATTATTCAAAATTTAAACTCACTTTTAGATATGAATTTTTTCAAGAAAAGTTTAAATTCTTTAAATTATGCCTGAACTTTTATACTGTAGATAAAATTGACTGAAATCGTGGATTTTTTAAAATCTTCGGATTCGCGACGTCTTTAAGGAAATCACTGTTCCTTAAATAGATGGATTAACATCTGGTTAGGAGTAATGGCTGATCATGAAACGGAGGATCCGGCACCTTGTGCATCTAGTGAAACATGTAACTACTCTTTAGGCATGATTACCAATGACAAAATCAGAATTATATTTATTGTAGGAGCTAATTGGAAGTTTGATTTAAATATTCTGGCTTTAATCAGAGTTATCCGCAATATTCCAGCAATAAATTGTTAATTTTGGTATACGATTTGGTGCATCAACTTTGTGATGACTAGTGTGTTCCGTTTAATTACGAACATATAATTTGTTCTGCTTTTTCATTGCTGGTAATGATTATCGGCTGCATGATCATTATTAAGTTTTAAATTAGTGATTAAAAATATTCAACTGGCGTAACATATTTCCGTCCAATTTTGCTTACTTTTCATATTTAAATGAAGGTCAACTATCTTTAATTAACACACCGTTATAATTTTTCCATTGAACCCTACTTTAATTCCTACTTGATTAAGCATGCACCTAAATCATTGAAACTCAGCTAGTTTTCAACGTTAATTAATACAAGTCGTTTCAATCTGCTAGTCTTAAAATGCACATGCAGTATTCAAAAAGAGGATTTGTAAAAATATTAGCAAACTGTTTTTTAGGGATCATTTCCACAAGAATATGACCATGCAGTATGTCAATTTTTCATTTCTGTACTATATAATTGTCAAATATTGAATTGAGTAGCTTGCTTTACAGAGTTACAATTGCAGACCCCAGGCATAAATTGCATCAATGTAACGCTAAATATATATATTACTGGAAATTTCCTTTACATTTCTTATAGTGATGAATTTCGCCTTGTCTTTGTTTTAAATGTATATTCAGCTGTTTTTGAAAGAAATTTTAAATAATTGGTTTAAAACAATGTAATTTCAAATTTACAGAGGTTCATATTTTGTAGTATGTTTACAAATTTGGACCCAAAGACCTTCCTGCGATACAGATGTTTGTATAATAATAATAGCCTGCGTATGCACATAATTTAATGTCTAAACAAGTTTATCTAAAGCCTTGTGATATTAATCTATGTTCAAACAATCTTTTATTTAGTTACTTTATTATTAGTGCTCTCAGCTGAATTTAATGGGGTTAATAATTTAATTTCATTAATTGTATTTGTCTTAATAAGTCAATGAATTGGATCGAAAACAAGTGCTAAGGAGTATATTGCATTAAGTAGGCATTCCGAATAAGAAACAGGATAACCTCTTAAGAATTTCATATGACATTTTTTTCAGTTTGAACTCTGGGTTTTGCTGATTTTGGTTACTATTAATTTAGTTACTTGCATGTATATAAGGGCATAAATTGCTATGTATGTAATATATTACTTTTAAAACAGGCAGTAAATTTCTGATTTCTTAAAGATAATAATATTTTTTACTTTTACAAGCGCATATGAGCATTTCTGCACATATCTGATCGTTGAAACGCAAGATTTCGTGAAATCTTAGAATAGAGTTCTCCTTTAGTAACCCTAATTCAATTTAGTTGTTGAGGTTGCTAATTTTTTTTTGCTTTAGGTAATTTTCCTCTACAACACATGAAGTCTTTAATACCTTCAATTTCTACGAAGCATTTTTTCAAAAGTACTATATTTAAGTTTTCAAAATCTTTGATTATAAGATCTGCGTCTACAAGATTTCGCTCCGAAAGCCGATATAGCTGAATGTTGAAGCCAGAGCATGATTTTTAAATACGGGGTTGTTCAGAATATTATTAAAATATTTGCTTTACTTTTAAACCAACTGGCAGTTTAAATATTTTAAACCCCACTAATCATTTATTAGTTAACTAATTGGACAATGTATATCAAAATATCTTTGAAATCAATAATCATGACCGAATAATGAAATAATGTTTATCTTAGACCTATCGATATTTCATAAAATGATTTGAAAAATTTGGTGAAACAGTATTGCGATCCGTCTTCCATGAATGCACTAGTTTCGGCAGTTTTTAACCTTCTCACTTTCGGAAGTTCTTGACCTTCAAATTTGAAAATTTACTTAAAAAGTTTTTTTAATGACTATTTGAATGAAATTAGAGTTTTATCTAACCATTCGCATTCGTAAAATAGTTTCATAGTGATGCAGTAAATTTTTATACTCGTGTAAATGATCTCTGCATTTATCAAATCCAATTTTGTCTTCTTGAAATTCAATTTCTAATTAGATAAGTTATCTTGCAATATCTAATCAAGTTAGAACAAAATTTGATAGTACAAGATGCGTGCACACGCATCATATTTGCTTACTGTGCATTGACATCAATTCACATTTCACCAAATTTTTGTTTTTTAGTGTTTAAATGTCATTTGAATACGATCTACATGAATTTTTATGTAGCTATTGGGTCATCTTCAATGCTTGAAATTATTGTGTTTAATATTTAAAGAGCTTTCAATGAACATTTTGATCTACCTGCGTCTTCAGCTTCCCCTTTTTTAACTTTCAGTTCGAATGCTATTCTCAGTTTCACATTTAACTCACGACACGTCAGACTCCGATGTTCTCCATCATTTCGCCGAAGCGTCTTTTGACGAATGACACGAAATGTTCGATTGTTTTGGGTTCTTCGAAGCATTGAGCTAGTACAATATTAAAAAATTATGTATGCATAGTATGGTTTTAGCAATGTAAATTTTAGTTTGAACTCATGGAAATTAGCTTCCCCAACCCTAACTCCTTCATTGCAAATACTAGCTTCTTATTTACATTGAAATACTCTAAAGCTTAGGAGTGGCCAAAGTACATTTAAGTTGCCATATACAGGATATCCCAGATACATTTAGACTTTTTAAATTCTTAATTGTTAAATATGCCTATAAGAGAATACAAAAACCTTCCATTTATTACAAAAACAAACGAAATTTAAGTCAATTTTGCTCAAATGGTTGTCTTTGGTCTCCGTTGTCTTCTCCAGATGATGCCCGCTCAGAGTGCTGTCAGCACTGCTGTTTGAGACTGACTCAATTACGCTCCACATGTAGTAGTCCAGAGGATTGCAGTTTAGGAGAGTAACGATTCCAGAGATCAGGGGTCAGGTTCATTTTGAACAGTTGTTGCATGAATTTCCCTGGATAATCGTCAATGGTGCTCTTCAAATCCTTCAGTGAGTTTTTAGACCACTTGCTGTGCGATTACAGTTTGTGGGGGCCTTCTGTTTCTAATCACTTGTTTCAGCTTCATAATCCTTTCATATGTTCGAAAAATTTTGAATACCCTGGAAATTTCCACCGACATTGCAAAGCAGCTGCACGTCGCCTCAACTCGAAACATGATTGAATTTTTAAGTTGATTTGCGCACAAATCGTTTTAGATACACTTACTCAACAAGCGCACGCGTGATAGGTAAACGTAGTACCAACAGAAAACATAGGTAGTGTAATGGAAAAATGCAGATGTTCCCTAATAACCAATTTGTTAGTCAGCAGCTTCGATTGAAAGAAGTTCAGATTTATCTAGAAAACCCTGTAGAACGTCACAATTCAATATCTAAACTAACCCCCTTATTTTTAAACAAATTAGCAAATTATTTGGTGAGGCTTTGCATATTATAAACAACGAGCATTGCATAACCGTTATGCCATAACGTATGGATTTAACTTTTACGTAGTCTAAGCAAAATTCTGCATTCTATTGTATCGGTTGACTTACACCTCAGAAAATGGTGAAATATAGTAACACCTAAAATAAAAACTCTGTCTGGTTAATAAATCATAGACCATATAATAAGTTCTACGTTTTAACCTGCATTTATGTTAATAATCCTATATTTAAAAACTTGCAATGATTAGTGTATTTTTCAAATGATTCTAGAGAAAATAATCCTATTATAGTGTTAATTTCAAATTGCAATTCCATATTTACTTTCATCTATTTAAATAGCCCCCGTTTCGAATATTGATTTTGTTTATATTGATAACAGCCTCAGCACTTTCCAATGCTGTTCAGATTTAGTTCATGTCTTTTTACGTGTTTTTGCAAATTTTTCTCAGATTATATTATTTTAACAAATTTATTGTCATTTTCTTTTGTTTTGTTTGAAAAATCAGACATATTTCTTGTTGAAATATAATAGCCTCAAAATGCATTGTATAGTCCCCTGTAAATTTCTTTACGCATTTCTTTTTGTCAAACTTGTATTACATTTTTCATTTAACTTAACGTTTCATATTTTAGCCGCCGGTGTCGTAGAATTAGACTCAAGATGTCTGAATATACAGTCAAAGAAATTTCACTTAGATGTCAAACAGAACTCTGCCGGACGCTTTTTAAAAGTAGCTGAGGTTAGTTACTTTTCATTTATTTATAATAGTACAAATAGTGTAATGTGATTAATTTCGTATAGCTGCTTAAGTAAATGCTTATATTTTATAACTGCAGGCTGTTTGTTTTTGAATTATTACTGTTTATTGAATTCAGATGAAATATTCCTAATATTGGATATGTAGTTCCTAGCATACCAACGAACAATGTTCATTACCATGTGTCGCTTTTAGTAGATGCATTTTTATATGACATGTTACGATTACGATTGTTTTAGCTGAATATGTCTGGGAACAAGAACAAAATCATTTTTGACATGAAGAGTGCTAAAAACCTGTTAGATGTTTTGACAGACTTTGTGGAATTATACGCTACAATGGGTGAGCGGTTTTATATATTTAATTTTTTGGCCAATTCTTATGAACCTTTACCAACCCTTATTAAATTTTATGTTGTATGTTTGTTTTTGTATGAAATTAAATGTGCTCTAAGTCATATGTGGCATTATTAGTGTGTTACGCAAAACTTTTTACGCTTTCATGATACATTGAAAATGTAAAAGTTTCAAGTATTTTATAGGATTGCGAACGATATACCTTTGTATGATTAAGAAATGTTATAAATACTAGTTTTTAAATGAATTTGATTACATTTACTAATGTTATTCCAAACAAATAGTCTGATTCATTCTAGAACAGCAAAGGGATTGTTTATCCGCTATCGAGTGTTCCCAGCATTTGTTTCCAGTATTGTATTATCCTTTAAAATATGTATTTGCTACTATAGCTCAGATTCTCATTTGATAATGCTTTGGCTATTTCGTATTTTATATACTATTTAATTACATTTTAACAATTCTTTAGTGAACATTGCTATTATACATTTTGGGTATGGCATTTTCCGTAAGCTGAAGCCATTGTCATTCCGTTTTTATATTTCCTAACAGGGTCATGATCATATTTCTTAGTAAATGTATTGCATATAATCTCTCATTGCGCTTGTTTTTTATTAAAGTATTTAGTTCGCCAAATCACTTCGAAGAACATTAACACATTGTGATATTCAATAAATTGCACGTTTACTGTTCCTACTGAGAATCATATATTTCATTTTTATATATACATTAGAGGTGTGCAGGACCAGTTGTTTGATCCTGGTAGTCGCTAGAATTTTGAATATTGCTACCAGATATCAAGTTAGAAATTATTTAATTGACATGAACACATCAAAATAACTTCCGAAATTGTATTAATCGTTTTAACTGCAATGTTTACTACTTAAAATTGTAGGGTGAAATTTCTAGGTATCTGATGCCTGCCGCCCCGGTATCGGTTCTGCATACCTCTTTTGTACATATGAGAAATGTTACTAGTTTTAAGCTTTCACATGTTGCAGTTTGATTAATAGGAAACTATTTCTAGAATAATTCTTTTAATGAAAATAACCAACGGAAAGCAATTTTTCTATAATAAATATCGCTCTTAATGTTAAAAGTGCATTTGAAATTTAAAGGGGCCATGGTCCCGCAAAGTTCAATAAATTAATCATAGTTTTACTCATGAAATAGTTTCACACTTTTTCATTGAATTTTTTAATAGAATGGCATTGGTATTTTATATATTTCAACTAAAATATATTCACTCTAACATAGTTACAGAATATTAGAATTAATACTATAGAGTTTTGTATCCAGGATGCCCAGAGGAGGGGGCCCAGTGCCCAACAGGGAGGGTCATGACCCCCTGGCTCTCCCTTAGCCACGACCCTGGCTGCATTTGCTAAATTCCTTCAAGCTTCAATAAATGATGACATTCTTCGTTTATATTTACGAATTAACATTTTTAAAACGTTTTTGAAAACTAGTATTTCAATTTTATTATTGGATTTCATTTGAATTCCAGTTTGTCATTTTTGTTATTACATTTCATTTTAGGACCTCAAGAGCGAAATTCAAAAAGTCGTCGTTCAATGCCAATTAAATCGGCTTCATTTAAGCGTATACCGTATGATCGCATTTACCATGTAGATTTCGGTGAAAATGACAAGGGAAAATACTTAAAGGTATGTTCCGTTGTTTATTTACAAACTTCTCACATGCTTTACATTTAGTTGACATGTGCAAGCCCTAATATGCAGCGAATGAAACAGGCCGTGGTGTTTCCCGCACAAGGAATGGTGGATTTTCGTGACACATTAAAAGAGCTGCTTCAGCGCTATTATGTTGATGAGAGTGAGTGTATAGTTACTGTGCCCGATAAGGAATTACTTTATGTCAACTGTAATCGCGCTTTGCTCAACAATCGAATTAAACTGAATGTTTTGTCTGATATCTTCCCATTACTCATTCCTTCTCGATTATTCCCACTATTTTATTAAATTAAATTACGTACCATCAAACTAAGTCTGTTCAATTACTTCGTCGTGCAATTTTGTGCATTTTGCAATTCAAAATTACGCCAAGTTTTCAAACAGATACCATCGATTATTTACATAAATAGTTTTTTGGCTTGAATTGCAGGCTTCTCTTGAAATGACAAAATTCAACACATTTTCATGTTGCCTTTGGGTTTATCATTTCATTCGATTTTATTATTTTTTATGGAATTTGTGTCATGTTCTACGGTTTATGATCCACGTGTGATATTGTTGATTTTGTAAAGATATATTTTACCGTACGTACTCCCTTTCGCATTATAATTGCCAAATTGGATTAATTGTTTTCAGCCGTTCATTTTGTCATCCACGTTGGAAGCATTGGGTGGATTTGTATAGATATTCATTATACTGTATTGATAAATTTAGTTTTAACCCTAATTCTGCTGGGGAATTTTCAAAATGTTTTGGTTTCTCCAAATATTTTTTATAAATGCTTATAACGCATGAACTAATTAAAATATTAAAAATCTGAAAATACCACAAGATAGAGAGTTGTCCCTTTCCTTCTCACCTTAATTTCGCGAACTGACTGTATTTCATCTCTGACGTTGCACACGGCCCGCCTTGACTCACACTGCTTTTTTTAGAAAACAAAATATTTCAAGGTAGAAGTTACCATGGCATTAGCCTAATTATTTGAACACTAAGTATGGAAAGAATTCGTATAATTTTACAAAAATCTCATTTCTCTTTGAAAAAATTCTTTTGTGCAAAAATAAGTAGTAGTTGTTCCCATGGACATTAGACCACCTCATTATCTGAACAGCATGTATGGAAAAAATTGAATATTTTCACACAAATGGGATAAAAATATTCGGTGAAAACACTTTAATTAGGAAATGTATTTAATAAGAGGACGCTCTCTGCTGCTTCCAGAGAATCATTCGGCTTGTTTTTTAAGAAGTTTTTCAGCTTGGAGAAAAATCTTTCAACCTCCACAGTTGTCAGCGGGATGAAATTCAGCTCCATTTCTTTTCCTTCGACAAGCTTGAGCCCGTTAGTGCCGCAAAGTAGATCGGAAAACTTCTTCGCTGCATCTGTGTCAACCGATATAGCCTTTTCGAAGGAGCGTATGTTTTCCAACATTTCGCCTAACGAACAGTGTTCCAGAAGTAATTTCTGAGAGTTCACAGCGTGTTCCAACTTTGTTAGTTTTTCCAATTCTCGCTGAAGTTCCGGCTCCCCAAAGGCTACTTTCGCATTTGAAATTAATAGTCCCTCGTCTTCAAGACCATCCACCCAATCTTTGATTTTGGCAAAATTGTGCGCGATATATATAGCGCACTCGATCCACGTGCCCCATCTGGTTATAATGGGCCATGGGGGTAAAGAAACCGGAAATGACGCCCGCCGACGTACAGATTTTGACAGAATCTGCTTCAAAGATCCAATGGAACCATCGACTACCTTGTCACGGCAAAGAATCTTCTCAAAGGCCAAGTGGCTTGCATCTGCCAGACAGCGAATATGAATTAAATCTTCGTAAAATTCCTTTAAAATTTTCCCAGCTTTAATGCAGTAGGCAGCACCATCGCTCAATAACACCTTCAGACTAAACGAGTCAAATGTTTTTTGGAGCCAGCGATTGATCGTTTGTGCAACCACATTTGCATTTACAGTTTCACATTCCTGAATACCCAAGATATATGGGGTCCTCCCAGCTCTAGTGTCTATGTATATTGTGAGCTGAGTGTAAGGCCACGGTTAGACTAGTGATTGGTTCAAAAGTGATCTATCACATTTAAAAGTATTGCACGTCTAACCACCCGAGATAATTAGCGATGTGACGATCATAAGGAAATCGAACGCGCACGATTTCTTCGTGATCGTCACATCGCTAATTATCTCGGGTGGTTAGACGTGAGATTCAATCAAAATGTAATAGATCACTTTTGAACCAATCACTAGTCTGACCGTGGCCTAAGAAATCATGTGTTTTAACATGTTAGTGTCTCCGTTTGTATTTTGTCGTTATAACACTATCCTAAATTTAATTTTTTTAAATTTTAGTGTATAATATAACAGATTAAGAGTTCTTGTATTCTATTTATTTGTTTATGAGTACAATTTTTAGGTGAACCCGAACTTCCAGAATCTCGTCGCTTGCGTGTGGACAACAAAATGATTTTCATGGATATTTTTCACAACAACCGTGGATATTATTTGAAACTAAGCGAAGTTCCAGTGAGTTAATTTTCAAACCAATAATTTTATTAGTAAATGGATGTAGCTATTCCTCCCATACACTATTAATATCATATTTCGCATAGATTATTCATTTTTTGGCATTGGAATGTCTTACGTTTAGTGGCATTTTCTTTACTCTAATACGTTGGCGGGATAGTTTGAGCAGATTCTGTATTAATCTTTTCAAGCTGCTTAGATCTTATTTACAATCTGTGTGCTTAATTGTACTGACAAAATAGTTGTTTTGAATTATATTTTTTTTACTATTGATTATCTTAAACGAATTTACAAATCCTAAGAGAAATTTAAAATTGTTTTCGAGGTAGTAAGTCAATTTTCTTCATTCCACTGGTATAAGATTGATCATGTTTCAAACTACATGTACTAGCTTCCTTGTTTATAAACAATTATATTTATGCAATTTATATACCGTTGTACTATTACCCAATTTACCTTGTGCTTTGCAAACGTAGAGCGAATATTCAATAACTCATAATTTAAATAGCCTTTCTTGCGAATTCTCTATAAGTCCAACAGATACAAGCCTATAAATTTAGCGGAATCAAAACGTTGGAAACTACAGAAGACAGTCCATAACATTTCCACGGCGCTTTTGGACCCGTTTACGTGACAGTATCGATGAGTTCATCAATGAATTAAATGACCCAGATGAGCCTTACGTCGAATCGGGTGAAGAAGACTCCTCCACAATGTCAAAATCCCACTTACCTGACGAGGAGGAAGATTCCAATGAGAATCCTGCAGATTTTGAAGAGTAGGTTGCTTTAGGGCTTTCAATTAGTTTGCAATATATGTTTGTTTGAAGCAGTTTTGTTGTATTAGTGTCCATTTAGTTGTTAATGTCTTGAATTTTTAACTTTGCAATGCTCTATTTTGGAAATGAACTAAAATTTATTTTTAATTATACATTTTAGTATATTTTAACATGTGTAAATTTATTATTTAGTTGTACAGAATGTTGAATTTAATATATTTTGTTTTACGTCATTTTATTAACTGAAAAAGATTATTGGCTCAGCAGTTGCCATATTTTTCATTATTTAGTAGTACCTAATTCATTTCATATATTGGTATTTGATATCGCTGCTTGATACATTCAGCTAATTAGCTTATTTTCTTAATTTAATACAAAACCTCAGACCTCGGATTACATTTTGAAATTGTTTAAAGAGAATTTCTGAACCTATTTACAAGTGCGACAGGTTTTGACATTTTGCTTATAATTATATTTATCATTGATATTTGCTAAATACAGCCTACTTCTTTGTAATAATTAGTCTTTTTTAATGCATGTATTTTAGTGATGTGCTCGCCAAGATTTTTTAATGTCGCATGAATTTATTAAAACAATTTCTTACCCCAAATTATATACCCTAAGAGAACGAAATTTTATTTGTTGGTATTAACATTAAACAGCCATGGAATTTTAATAATCTGTACTGGTATCTCCGGAAAAGTAAAAAAACTAATGTAAATATTCAAATTCATAAAACCCACGAGGCAGTGACGCGCTTAGGATTTTTAAAACGGGGGGCTGACACCCATTTTTACAGAAAAAAATTGCAAAAAACTTTTTTTTTGAACAAAAATAACGATACACAAAATCCAATGTGGAAAATAGAATATTTTTCGTGGGTGTTCGCAGTTGGCCCAAAAGAGAGGAGTGTTAGGGACACTCAGTCTCGCTTCGCGAAGTAAATTGACAAGTAAATTATACACACGGCTAAGATAATGTTATTAGCACAAAGAAAACAAACTTCAAGCTTTGTTACACAATAAAGTACATTGCCTTGACACATGACGTCTTATGGTTGTACTACACAGTTGGAAATTTTTGCCAATCAAATGATTCTTAGCGCTGAAAAATTAATACAATTTGTTAAAAATACATGTATTACTCATTGAAAACCCACTTTAAAACAACAAACCCAATGTGCTAAATAACAATAAGATGTGCCTAAGCCAATATTTCCTTTAATTCATAATGAATTTCATAAGGTTGGTTGATAATTACGTAGAATTGACCATATATATATATAAATCGAAGAAATTATTCGAATGTACTTTTCTAAAAAAATTATAGTTTTGTTAGAGATTCATTATATAAAGCTCCATATACAAAATCTTTAATTAAATATAATCAAAAACTAATAAATTAAAAATAAATTGGCAAGATAAAATTAATGCAGTGGATATACTTTTCAATTAGAAGTTTTTTAAACAAATAATATATCTTGCACATACTATACCGAAGATGTCATTTCAATCGTACCTACATATATATGAGAACATTAAATTAGCATGCGAAAATATATACACACAATTTTGCAAATCTTGTGCTCTTTAGAATTCTCTCGATATCTAAAAACAGATAAAATGTAACACTGAAGCACTTGATATTGCTTTACCAACTGACTCTAAGTAAATAAATTGCCAAAATAAAACACCAAAGAATAACTGTGGAATACTTCTAACTTGGGTTTACAGACATATATGTTTGGTATTATCAAAGTTTAATTACGTAAAGCAGTTTGTCGATATATCAATACACTAGTATTTGAAAAACTAATGAGACTAATTAATTACTAAAAGAAAATAGTTTTACTTATGAATTCAGTTGTTTACAAGAATATCGCAATATCTTCGATTATTTAAATAAGTAATGAGCTTAAATACTGATCGCGATCACGTTTTATTTTCTCACTTAGTACATAGAGAAGACTAATTTATGATAGGAAATGCAGCGTTAATGTATTAATAGGTTATGAAAAAGCTTTTAATGACGTTGAATATGGACTGTTATATTAAAAAAATCAGAGATTCACATAATAGTAAATACCTAACACGATTCTCTATAAGTTTTTGTAATTTATGCATTAAGGTTGTTAATAGCAATAATATACTGTATCTCATCAATTATAAACCATGCAAAGGACTCGCTGAAGGAACCGCCATTGCTTGAATGCACATTATTGTAAACTACAAAGATGATACTACTGTGACAATGTTACTAGGACTGAAGATAGTGACGAATTTAAGCAACCAGTAAAAAAACAAAGATACTATCTCCAATTTAATGCCTTACTTTCATTAGCTATTTGAAAAAATATTTATTTTCAAAATCATCAGTACAAAAATCAATACACAAATAAAGTTTAAAAACAGTATTTTCTGCTTCATTGATTAATGCATATTGCGAAAGGATCCTCTAACAGTATACTAATCATATACAAAAGACACTAATGTACAGTAAAAGTAAAACTCCAGTATTTCATAAATCCAATACCGCGTAATCAGGCTGGAGTTCAACTGTTTGAGGTAAACTTGCATTTTTACATTTGAAATTTATTTCATGATGCCAGTAATATAAGATCCCAATAACTTCTGTTATTTACGAATAGAAAAGAATCTCTCTTTAAAAATACGATACATTCGGTTGGAGACAGTTACTTTGCTAATTGGAAGAACCTTTGGTGGCCTGCAACAGTATTTGCAGTCAATGAAATTTCATATAAGAGAAAATTTGGAACACAAAAATGTTGCAAAATGTGTAATCCCCAATGATGTTCTTAACCTTGAATGTTTTCTAAAGACGGAAAATATCAATTAAGAAGCACCTAAAGAGATTTTCTATATAGAAAAAATCTTGTCCTCTATCAGATTCACCCAAACTTGGCCCTTCCAAGCAATATATAATGAAGTCACCAAATAAGTACGATTACGTCAAGGGAAAATATTTTAATTTCTTATCGACGAAGTCACAATTTGTTTGGAAATGTATGGTTTGACCAAATTGATAGCAGCAATGATTTTGTAATTGAAAGTGAACAGTCTCAAGCAGAAGAGGTAAGTCACGGCGAAATTGCAAAACAACCAGGATTCACATTGGAAGTAGTACGCAGCATTTTTAGGCATTATAAAATGTCAAGCTTTAACTCAAATCTCTACATTACCGAAACACAATAAACTGGAAATATAAAAATTTTATAGTTTTTTTTAACTATTACTCGTATTATTGAGACATTTGATCTAAAGGACGTCCAAGTACATGATGACATTCATTGTCTGTTTTTTTTATAGATCCACATGGATCCTTCGGTTTTGGTCTTTTTTTTAATCTAACATTTTTTTTCTATGTCATGGCAGTGTGATTATATCTTTCAGGGACCAATCAACAAGAAACTCTATTATATGAATGCTTAAATATTTTGGATTACCAATCAATAACAAATACCTCCTATTCAGATCACATATGAAATTCATTTCTTTTGTAGATGTCGTAGGGGCAACACCATAATCCATATCTGGACCTTAACACTTAGAATTACACAGCGAATGTACGCTACCAGAGCGCTGATCTGTTTTGAGTCCGAACAGCAAAGTAATGCTGAAGGCCGAATTTCAGTAAAGGTTTGACCAACTAAGTTTTAAGTTCTGTTTTTTAAAAAATCCAAAAATTTGCATATAATATGATAAGAAATTCTTTATTCAGATAAATTTTCACAATTATATAACTAATGATTTATTTGAATGGCGTCAATAAATTCACAAAACAAATATATACTAATCACATACATTACAAAAAAATCGTACAGGCTATAGATAAATTAAAATAGTACTATTTTAATACCGAGTTACAGAATACTGTCATTACCTTTTAATTGACATTTTAGTATATTATAAAACTAATTGTTACACAATTTTTATAGTTGGTGTACTTTTAAGCAAATTTCCATGTTAAAATTTAAATAATTCACAAATGAGATTTCATATCAAAAAGTCACTTTGATTTTTTATATGAATACATACAATAAATAACCATACCGCAAAGAGATTGTACCAGATTTCACAGTGGAAACTACTTTATGCAAGAAACCATTTTTCATGAAACCTGAGTTAAGTACAGAAAAAAATATCTTACACATTAAATCGTAAAAATTCCCGGGTAATTTAGGGTTTGTCATTGTTAAAGTAAAATTTCTGTCTGAAGTGATTAGTTGTTTTATGGACATTTATTAGTAAATGTTCGTCTAATGATGTTGAACATTTCCAATGCTCAGTTTGCCTAATGTTCAGCTAATCAGGATGTCCAGGACGCATGCGAGCAACAACTAACCTCAACTAGTTCACTTTATGTAGAAGACCATCCAAACTAATTGAGGTGTGCTGTGCGCAAAGTTATGCTTGCAGTGCTGTCAGCACTGGTGTAACAGAATTCATGTAAAAGTCACACCTTAATGGGGCTGTGATCTTTAGCGATTTTAGAAGTAAGTGCGATTTTGAATATATTTATTAGTTACTGAGCTAGGACTTAATTTTTTTCATGAAACCATAAAAAGCTTTATAAGTTCTTGGCCCGATTAAGGTTAAGACATTTTTCAAAAAATAAAAGATGGGAAGAAGATCTCTACTTATACATATTCTACCAATTATTTAAATAATTAGAATTTATAAAATAAATATTCCTAGGATGCTTGAAAATTTAGCGAATCATTATAAAAATAATTTTAAATATATTTATCTAAACGCCAGAAGTCTGAATTCAAATAGAAATCATTTTCTTAAAATTGCATCTCAATTTGGCTCAAATTCAATTTTTTCTATTACAGAAACTTGGTTAAACAATGATATTAAGAGTCAAAGCAAATTTATTGCCTAATGTATACAAATTCTACAAACTAACACATGACAAAAGAAAAATAAAATATAAGCAATAAATTACTACAAATTATTGTGTACAATATATAATAATATAATCAATGTTTGTGTGAATGTTTGTGTGGGTGCTCAATGTTGGATGTATGTTTCGAATGCATGAAGTGTATTACCGTCCCCTAATGTATACTGTTTTATTAGAAGAGACTGCTTTAATTTTTTTCTAAATTTTTTATAGTTTTTTTCTATTCGCGTTTCATAATCTAAATTATTCCACAATTTAATTGATATGTGATGAAAGCCATTATAATTTTTATCTAAACACAGAAATTTTTGCGATCGCTCATTTAATTTAATATAGTCATTAAGGAAAAGGAGAGATGTTTGCAGAGATTTGAATTTAAATAAAATAGATAGCATATGCAGATGAATTTGGTAGAACGGAGATAATATTTTATATTTATTACGATATACTGATGCTTCATCATGCTTTTGTGCAAAGTTTAGAGTTTTTATACACCAATTAAATGTCTTTGATAGAAGCATACGATGTTTCGAATTTAGGTTAGTTAAAAGAAAAGAACAGTATTGAAAATGAGACAAACAGAAAGCATGTATCAGTTGTTTATGATAATTGCTTGATATTATATTGCGTAAGTGATAAAGATATCTAATGCCTGCAGTCATTTTTTGAATCTTATTCAGTAGAAATTTTTCAAATTTGAATTCATTATCTATCTCAACTTCTAAATAGCTGACTGAATCACTTTAATTTATTGACTCATTATTTATTTTTAGTTCTATATCATTTATTAGATTTCTTTGTGCCTTCGATGAAAAAATTATAAATTGGGTTTTGTCAATACAAATTTGTTCAATCCAGACCTCGAAAATTTTAGTGTTTTTGTTAAAAATAGAGATAGTAGAGGTGGTGGCCTCATGCTAATTGTACCAAAAGTTTTAAATCCAATACGTAAGAAAGAATTTGAATCAGGTCATTCTGTTTTTGAATCATTATGGAACGAAATTAAATCACCTACAAATTCTTCAGAAAATGAATTAATTAATGTTACTTATAATCCAAATAAGAACTTTCTTGTAGACTATATAAAGTATAAATGCAATGAAATTTCAGATATTCCCAGCAATAATTACTCACTAAACATATTAGGTGACTTTAACATCAACTATTTTAATTTTTATGAAAAAAAATCATTGAAAGAATTATGCGCTATTTATAATTTAAAAATAATCAACACTCAAATTCCCACTCGAAAAACAACATTAATTGATTATTTTTTATCCAGTTCGGAAACTATATATAAGACTTATATCGTTGAGTCCTTCAGTGATCACGCACTCTGTATTTATACTAGTAAGATTCAAGTTAAGCTTCCTAAATTTAAAACGATTTTTTCTAGGGATTTCAAAAATTATTCAGATGAGACCATGGAAAATTTACTTAAAAATGTTCCATTTGACTATATTTTTACTCTAAATTCTGGTTCCCACATGCTAAATTACATCGCGGCACAGATCAATCAAGCGCTAAACAAAGTAGCACCGCTAAAAACCCGCCGAGTAGTTAATAAATCACGACGCTTTAATTTAAACACGACTGATAATCAAGTAATTAAGAATACCGTAAACATAAAGCAGAAACTCTTTGAACTAGCTAAAGCTAATCCGACCGAAATAAATTGGACTAATTACGAAAGATCAAAGAAATTAATAAGGACTTACGTACTAAAAATTTAGCTTTAAAACAACGTCAATTTTTTGAAAATTTAAATTCTTCTAAACAAAAGTGGAAATTTCTAAACCGTTTTATTGGAAAATCGAATGGGCTCAATAGTGACATTTCAGAAATTAATGTTGATAATAAAATATTTACCGATAAAAAAGGATACTAAATCATTTAAATCAGACATTTAAAGAATTAGGTAACTTCAATTTTCCTAAACCTTCTCTATCAGAACTTAGGCAATCAAATTGTAAGTCAACGTTTCAATTTAGGCTGTCCACCTTAAGAGAATTAGAAACTATTGTACAAAATTTAGACGTTAATAAATCTTCAGGTTCCACTCATTTACCGTACTTTATCATTAAGAAATTCTTTCATATATTTGGCGAACATCTATCATTTGCATTTAATCAATGTATAGTTGAAAACAAATTTCCGGAAATAATGAAAAAGTCAGACATAACACCTTTGTATAAAAATGGAGATCCTCTCATTGCTAAAAATTATAGGCCAATCTCAATAACACACCCTTTTAGTAAATTATTCGAAAAATTATTGCATATTCAAATCAACCAATACCTTGCATCTGAGAATATCTTATCATCTAAACAATATGGTTTCCGCGCTAAACATAGTACAAGTGATGCAATTATTTCAATTACTGAAAAAATATCCTCAAATAAATCTCAAAATAAATCCAGTTGCATAGCACTTCTAGACTTAAGCAAAGCTTTTAATTCAATGAACTTTGAAATTTTGGCGATTAAACTTAAAAATTACGGATTTCAACAAAATTCAATTAAGTTACTTATGAGTTTTTTAGAAAATAGAAAACAGCGTGTTTTAATGAATAATATGAAATCTGATTATATTATAACCGATCGAGGAGTGTCTCAAGGCACAGTACTAGGGCCAATTTTATATGCAATATATGTAAATGACATAATTAAACATGTAAAACAGTGAAATATATCAATTTGCTGATGATACTTGCCTCATAAATACAGATAATGATGCATTTAGGGCTACAAAAAATTTACAAAGTGATATTGAAAATCTTTCTAGGTATTTCTCATCCAATCAATTAAAAATTAATATTGAAAAAACGCAATTCATTATTTTTTCCCCTAATTCTGTAAAAGAAATAACAAACAAGATCGAATTAATTGTTAACAGTGTTCCAATAAAACAATCTGATCATGTTACATATTTAGGTGTTGATATTGACAAAGATTTAAAATTCGATAAATTTCTCCTAAAAAATTACAAAAAATGGCTTCTGGCGTTAGATACTTATACCACCTAAGAAATTTTGGGCCAGATTATCACGTTCAATTATTACATGCCTTTTGTTTATCACAATTACATTATTGTTCATTTTTATTTATAAATTTTAATTCAAAAAGCCGCTATTTATTATCAAAAACTTTTAATTGGGCATTAAAAACATTAAATTTTGCACGTAAGCATGACCATGTTAGTGAATACAGACGAAAGTATAATATATTATCCCCGCTATATCAAGTACAATTCCATGCAGCTTCAATTTTATTTAAGTATAAATATGGCCAAAAATCAATTTCTTTTCTTGATAATTACTTAAAAGTAAATCTTCGTCCACATAAGTTTATTTGTAGCAGTATTTCCTATCCTAGTTTTCACCGAGCAGCCTCTAATATTTGGAATGATTTAGAAAATGAGATAAGAATAGAAAAAATTACAAAAAATTTAGAAAAAAATTAAAAATCATACTTTTACATCGACAAAATACAATCGGAGACACAAACATGCTAAACACATTTACAGGTTTTTTACACTGAGCTCACCACACACATAGACACACATACAGTTATTCTATATATATATTATTATTATTTTGTAAATACATGTATTTGTAGTTTGTAGCTTTTTTTACTGTCATTTACTTACTGCAATAAATTTGCTTTGACTCTTATTGATTAGAGACTTGCGGGGGGATCTTTTTTTGACACTCGAGCCCGCCCGTGGCTGTAAAATACAAAACATCCTCCCGCATATGCCCGTAAAGTCTTTGGCCCACCCTCGCTCGCCCGTAGTAGTCTTATGAAGCACCAACCCACCCGTATGTGTCTATGTCCACCTGTATAATCGTTCAGCTTAGACATAATAGTTAATAAAATCAAACAATAAAAACCACGCGCAAAAAATACAAATATTGGTACTGTACCAATTAGAAGAACCGAAAATATTTCACATTTATGCTATCACATTTCACGTTATAATTTCTTTTGCAAAAAAATACTATCGTTTGTAAAGAAGCGGAAACAAAGTCAAACACGAAAAAGAAAATCTAGCAAATTTAGTAAGAGCACCGCCCACGCCCGCTCGTGCCCCATCAAGCCCGCGAGCTAGCCTGCAAAACACTATTATTGATATTAAATATTTACATTTCAATTACATAAATTCTATTCTACATATGATAAAATTCACAAAAAATTTTTTTCGAACCTCTAGCCCCCAAAATTTTTAAGGTATTTGACGCCACTTACGTCTCTCAAATTACTTGTCAATCCAACCAAACCTCAGTTCTATATTATAAAATCAAAAGCGAATTCAGTAAGAATTCTCAGCATAAGCTAAGTTTTAACGAAAGCCAAATACAGCTGTGGCCAAAATAATAGAGCACCTACAGTATTTTCATGAAATTAATGATATAAGAATGACGATACCAATTTTTTACTCTTAATACACTTAATACATTATTAAAGTAAAATGACATTTACTAAACACTTAGCAGGATAACCCTTCTGTTGAATGACAGTCAATTTGATTGCTCGATCATCTGCAAATGTTAACTTGTGAAATGCACCTCAATTTTTTCTACAATCACGCTCATTGTGTAGAGAATTTTGTACATCAGGGCCAGATACTTTCAAAATATTTGCAATTTTTACTTTTTTATAACCAAAATCCCAATATGCTTTAATCTGACCACATTTAAACATGCTAAGATCACAGTTTCTATTACTTTTTCACAAAAATAAACACTGTAGTTGCATTACAGCCTATAAATCAAACAATTCATAAAAGTTTTGCTTATCTGGCTAAAATCAATGATATTAATCAATATAGTACTTTTTTAAAAAATAGGAATGCTGGTGCAAAGAAATGAATTTGAATAATAGAGCTCAATGCACTTATATGGCTTTCACTAGCAAATATGATTAAAACTCCTAAAAAATTAATATGTGCTCTATTATTTTGGACAATTTAAAATATTTGGGAATTTTATTTGACTCATTGCTTACCTTTCAAAAGCAATTTAATATTAATCACTAAATAATGGGTATTTCGATATTATTATTATTATTATTATTATTATTATTATTATTAGCGCCGCTGAATACCAGTAAATTTCGATGCCTCTGGTATTCAGCGGCGCTGGGGGTGTATTCAGCCATCTAGCTTAGTATATTCGCCAAAAGTCACGTAAATTTCAGTGTGGTGGCGTTGTTCAAACGTGAGAAAAACGGCTTTCAAGTTTTCAAATTTTAACTATTATAGTGGCGCTGAATACAACTTTGTTTACATTCTTAGCGCCGCTGAATACAAATTCAGAACTATTATAGCGCCGCTTAATACAACATTGTACTATTATAGAGGCGCTTAATACACACATTTTTATTTTGATTATTATATTGATGGACATCATCTCAGCATGTTAACTAATCATGTAATAAGTTTTAAAACACAAATATAACTAGTCCGTCAAAAAGTAGTGAATCAATGCCACTTGTGCACTACTTTGGGTTTTATTATAATGACATATTTATTGTTAAAGATCCAACACAAAATAGTGCAATTAATATATTTAGAAGACTTTCTGATATATAATTAGTTTGACAATTGTCTAAAAATACTATATTTGGATGACTTTATCTCTATACATTGATAGTATTCTTCTTTGTCTTTCTCTTCTCTTTGAATTTTTACAAAATTTATTTTCAAATAGGCTCAATTGTACGCAATTTTTGGAAAACTTTACAATCATAGTTATTATTGCATGTTATTAATGTTATTGTTTGTTAAATTTGCTGTTCTTTCCAAAAATTTTTTAAAATGTTTGCTAATAATAATTTTGTAT
>CABFPE010000056.1:367187-386068 GCA_900660155.1 Hofstenia miamia | reverse complement strand
AAATTGGCTTTTTATTTTTACAAATTGGCTCTATATTTTTACAAATTGGCTTTTTATTTTTACAAATTGGCTCTTTATTTTTACAAATTGGCTTTATATTTTACAAATTGGCTCTGTATTTTTACAAATTGGCTTTATATTTTTGCATATTTGTTCTTTATTTTTTCAAACTGGCTCTTTATTTTTGGGATTCTTTGTAAATTGAAGATATTTAGAAACAATGTCAAACGGTGTTTCTATAATGCTAGAAAGGAATGATGAATTCAAAGGGAGGGATTTCAAATTTTGCAATTAGTGCTATTCAACATTCAACTAACACAAAATTAAGCTCATAGCCCAAAGGTGCAATACATTATTGTGTAATGTCTTTGTTGTTTATTGACGCTTTCAGAGTTGCTATCAGTATAATGATATATTGCTAAGTAAATTTCTGAATAAATATATGTCCTTCTTCTTTAGCAAAAAATCTCCAAAAAATACCTTCATTAAACAATATTCTATCTCTAAGTCGAACGTCATCAATAATATCTACAAATTTTAATCTACGAAATCATCAAACATATAGTAAATGTGATGATGCCTACAGGGGAAATATTTTATTCAACACAGGTATTCTTTATTAATTAGATTTAGGAAAATCAAAAAATCGTTTTCTAATATTATTTATGTGATTGCTCAATTTGAAGTCAAAATCCAGAATTTATCAGTCTTAAGGAATACATATTCACCTTACAAATTAGGAATTGAATGAGTACAGCTTTATGCATTTGTTGGAAGTTTCAAAAGAAACCCTAAATGCCTGCATCGCATCTAAAAAATTAGAAATCCAGCAGTTTATGACGTCTTTGTTTGAACAATATTATTTAAATATCAAATCAAATATTTACTTAATATTAGATATTGTGCTGTATATATTGACGAGATCGTAAATGAGTATGTCCAACAACAGCGGTGATTATGTACCAAACGATTGTAAGATTTTGGAAATGATTGCCACCTATACTGTGATTTTGATAGAAATGATGGTAGGATTGTCTATGAATGGCTTGACTATCGCAGTGGTGTTGTACAAATTGAGAACCATCGGAGACAAACTTCCATGCAGCGCGTATTCATACAGTCTCTTCATGATGGTTATTGCAGTGATTGATTTTACTTACAATCTTGTGTTTTTGGGCTTTGAGTTAGTAATTGGACTATACAATACTAAAATTCATGGGAATATGAATCAATTTCATAGTTTTTTATCAGAGTTTCTTTTTGACTTTTACCCAATGGCTTCGGTCTTTATGTTCTTATTCGTTGCATACGATAGACTCATAGTGCTGAAATTTCCCAACAAGTTTAATCTTCAAAGAAGAGGAAAATTAATACTTAAAATATCTCTGAAAAGTTTCTTTGCATTACTGATTTCTGGTGTAATCTCATATAAGCAAAGCAGTACCCACGAAGGAAAGGTATTGGATGTTTCTCATTTCTACCTTAAATTAATGATTGCAATTATTATAATTTCAATAATAATTTTGTTATTCATATATTCATACTTATTTCTTATGTTAAGAAAACTTCACCGTGAAATGGACAATATATATGATATT
Source organism: Hofstenia miamia (assembly GCA_900660155.1). Taxonomy (NCBI): domain Eukaryota; kingdom Metazoa; phylum Xenacoelomorpha; order Acoela; family Hofsteniidae; genus Hofstenia; species Hofstenia miamia. Next base: position 384,470 of record CABFPE010000056.1, on the reverse strand, counting down.
GAAGACAAAATAAGCTTTGAAGATGTTAGTTGTGACTCCGCGCCAAAGAAGATGTCTAGAAGTTCTTTAAGTTCTTTGAAAGCCATTGTATCCATTCCAAGGGATCAGTTGTCTGTATTATTTATGTGGGCTGTGGTGACGTCTCTAACTAGCATTTTCTGTTTTGTGCATATACTTCATTTGCTATTTCTAAGAGATCACATTAAGATATGCATTTTAAGAATAATCTCCAGCTTACTGTCTATCCCATTTCTATCCTTAAACTTTCTTATAAATCCATTCTGCTATCTTTTACTTTCTAAAGTCTTTAGAGAAGATGTACGAACACTACGAATTTATGTGACAAATGTATTTTTCAGAACTACGAGTGACTGTTGAGAAGTGTATGACTAAAGTTGGGAAATTTTTTAAGAGTCTTTTGAATTCAAGTGAATGTCATCAATTTTATTCAACTCTAACAATAGAAATACTAATGTATCTAAATAATATTATTTCATATATATATATATTTCATATGTATTTAATAATAATTTCCACAATATTTTAAAACAAAATGAAATATGGAGAATATTAATAAAGTAATTGAAAATATAGTTATGTATTTAAGTTACTATTTTTTAAATTTATAAATGCTTTAGTAGTGCAATTAAATAGAGTTCGACTGCCTTTAGATTTGTAGGTCAAACTTTAATTTTAGTCATGGTTATAAATATTCGGACATAAGTTTTCATAAATTTTTTCAAAGTATTAAAATTTTAATGTACATTTTTGTCCAGAAATCACACTCAATTTAGGTCACTCGTCCATATTAAATTCTGGCCAATGCATAATAAGTGGGCGGGCATGGGCTGTCCGTTTTCTTTCAAACAGGTCGGGCGACATAAGTGGGCGGGCATGGGCTGTCCGTTTTCATTCAAACAGGTCGGGCGACACGGGTACACAACATTTCCCACCAGCAAGACACTGAGCGCCTTGACATGTTTTCAAATTTTTAATATCTGTATTAGTTCGTGATTTGTAAGCGCTACACAATTTTTGACAAAACTATCAGAAATTTTGAAAAATTCCTAGCTAAATTAAGGTTATTGATGAAAGCCTATGAAAGAAATAACGTAAAATCATACCTTCAAATTTAATCGCACTTTTGAAAATATTTTCCCATGTCATGGATTTCTATAACACTACCAGGATGTGAACTGGACTTTGGTTATTGACCAAAACAGGCTGAATGTAAGTGAAAAAGTTATGTAAACATGTTTACAGTTTGATAAATTTCATTGTGATTTAGTGTAAGTTCAGCCTGCTTTGGGCACTTACAAAAGCACAGTTCGCATCCTGGTAGTGTTATAGAAATCCATGCCCATGTCTAGGTGCATTTGTTACTGTAAAGTTTGAAAATTGCAGAATTTTAACTAGTTTTTGTCACCTATATGTGATCTTGACAAAGTCAAATCAAAATTAGACGAAAATGATTATAATATATAAAAAAATACGACTGCAGATTTTTGCTGGTTGAAATTTCTATCTGAGATCATTTTTGTCTAGTAGAAATATATTAAAAAGTATTTCAAGGGAAAAGCAAAGAGCAATGGGGATCAAAGTTTATTTAAAAAGTGAATTTATGTAACGTTTAACATTGTCACTGTTTTCGGCTAAATATAAATTGTGATTAGAACAGCAATTTTTTTCATCGCTTCCATCGTCACAGTCAATCTTGCCATTGCAACGATCATCATCACACGGGATACAAGAAATCTTGTTCTTAATACAAAATCCTTCCTCTCTACATGTTATTTTCATGTCATCTGCAAGAACTTTATCAATGAACTTTCTAGCTGCACAAACATTTGTGTACATTGATGGTGAGTTCTTATCGCCACAGGAAAAACCATTAGAGACAATTCCAATGAGCATCCATACATTGTTATCTGTCTTCATTAAAAGTGGACCGCCAGAATCACCCTAAAAATACTACTTTAAGCCAGTAATATAAAATTTTTTTCCTATAAGTAACTCACTATGATCTATACTTTTGCTTAAAATTTGTTTTGAGAATGAGCTTAGATCAATTTTCATATAAAATTTTTTTCCTATAAGTAACTCACTATGATCTATACTTTTGCTTAAAATTTGTTTTGAGAATGAGCTTAGATCAATTTTCATATAAAATTTTTTTCCTATAAGTAACTCACTATGATCTATACTTTTGCTTAAAATTTGTTTTGAGAATGAGCTTAGATCAATTTTCATATAAAATTTTTTTCCTATAAGTAACTCACTATGATCTATACTTTTGCTTAAAATTTGTTTTGAGAATGAGCTTAGATCAATTTTCATATAAAATTTTTTTCCTATAAGTAACTCACTATGATCTATACTTTTGCTTAAAATTTGTTTTGAGAATGAGCTTAGATCAATTTTCATATAAAATTTTTTTCCTATAAGTAACTCACTATGATCTATACTTTTGCTTAAAATTTGTTTTGAGAATGAGCTTAGATCAATTTTCATATAAAATTTTTTTCCTATAAGTAACTCACTATGATCTATACTTTTGCTTAAAATTTGTTTTGAGAATGAGCTTAGATCAATTTTCATATAAAATTTTTTTCCTATAAGTAACTCACTATGATCTATACTTTTGCTTAAAATTTGTTTTGAGAATGAGCTTAGATCAATTTTCATATAAAATTTTTTTCCTATAAGTAACTCACTATGATCTATACTTTTGCTTAAAATTTGTTTTGAGAATGAGCTTAGATCAATTTTCATATAAAATTTTTTTCCTATAAGTAACTCACTATGATCTATACTTTTGCTTAAAATTTGTTTTGAGAATGAGCTTAGATCAATTTTCATATAAAATTTTTTTCCTATAAGTAACTCACTATGATCTATACTTTTGCTTAAAATTTGTTTTGAGAATGAGCTTAGATCAATTTTCATATAAAATTTTTTTCCTATAAGTAACTCACTATGATCTATACTTTTGCTTAAAATTTGTTTTGAGAATGAGCTTAGATCAATTTTCATATAAAATTTTTTTCCTATAAGTAACTCACTATGATCTATACTTTTGCTTAAAATTTGTTTTGAGAATGAGCTTAGATCAATTTTCATATAAAATTTTTTTCCTATAAGTAACTCACTATGATCTATACTTTTGCTTAAAATTTGTTTTGAGAATGAGCTTAGATCAATTTTCATATAAAATTTTTTTCCTATAAGTAACTCACTATGATCTATACTTTTGCTTAAAATTTGTTTTGAGAATGAGCTTAGATCAATTTTCATATAAAATTTTTTTCCTATAAGTAACTCACTATGATCTATACTTTTGCTTAAAATTTGTTTTGAGAATGAGCTTAGATCAATTTTCATATAAAATTTTTTTCCTATAAGTAACTCACTATGATCTATACTTTTGCTTAAAATTTGTTTTGAGAATGAGCTTAGATCAATTTTCATATAAAATTTTTTTCCTATAAGTAACTCACTATGATCTATACTTTTGCTTAAAATTTGTTTTGAGAATGAGCTTAGATCAATTTTCATATAAAATTTTTTTCCTATAAGTAACTCACTATGATCTATACTTTTGCTTAAAATTTGTTTTGAGAATGAGCTTAGATCAATTTTCATATAAAATTTTTTTCCTATAAGTAACTCACTATGATCTATACTTTTGCTTAAAATTTGTTTTGAGAATGAGCTTAGATCAATTTTCATATAAAATTTGTTATGACTGTTCACGCCGTCTCTGTAGAAGTTGGCGGTAGCATGCCTTTCATTTTTTGACCGGCAGCGCTGGCGTAGGTGCAAAGTTCTGTTTTATGCCAGTACAATTCTATTATTTTTGGCAAGGGGTATGGACAAATTATTCTATTCCAACAAGGATTTCATCTATCTGTATTCCGCTGATTTAAGGTTAGGACTAGTCCATTTGCATTTTCCCACAAGCAAAAAAATTAACAAAATATAATTTTTTGTGAAAATAAAGCTTATTCGAATGCAGTGAGAATTGAGTTTTTGGTGAGAATAAGTATTCATTGAGTGAAGTACGGAGCCAATTTTTCTAAGTCTAACAAAACGATATCCAATTTGTTGTTTATCATTTAGAGTTTATAATGTTTGTTATTGTCGGAAAATGGACGTAGACCAATCCTAAGATTACAGGTTACAGCGCCTAGGTGCTAATTGAAATATACATGTACTTAAAAACAATTTTGCTTTAAACAATGTTCTTGAAAATCGCAATACTTCATTGAATTGAATGACATGAACAACGAAATAAGCACGCCAACTTGAGGTACAATAATTTTATCATGAAATATATTACTACGCTATTTCCCGCCACTTGAGTTTTTGCAGCGAGGGGAAAGCAATAAATTTCTGCGGAGTTGAGCTGTATTCGCGAAACTATCATCGTACATAAACCACTCAAAAAATATGATTGTATATCACATGCATAGGAATATTTTCATTTATAAGTTGAAATTCATTATGTAGGTATATGCAATTAAAAAACAAAATATTTCTACGTTGGCAAAATCTGATTTTTAGCTACAGCATAGAGGTTTGTGGGGTGGCAGCGGGTAGTAACAATGGACTATCATTAAACTATTGCATTTTACTTATAGGCTAATGTATAAATGTATATAATGTAAAGAAATTACACAATATTAAAGAGAGCGGACGCCCGCGGGCGGCATAACATGTAAACGGTCGGGCTGCGGGCTGGCGGCCTGTAAAGCACTACAACAGCAACGTTTGTACAGATTTCAATACTGAAATAATTGTACAAACATCACTGAAATAGGGAAAATGGAAAAGTTTAACCAACAAATTTAGTAAAAGCTATACATTAAGTCAAAAAATCAAGCAGTTATTAATATCTTACTTGGCAAGTATCCTTTTTAGTTCCAAAGGCTGCACATAGGGTAGAAGGTGGAATGTTAGCATACGTCATTGCGCACTCATCTCGCGGAAGTAGGTTAAATGAAACCATTTGGGCTGTTTTTGGATAGCACTTTGCATTATCGAAATTGTCACCCCAACCTACAGCCGTCACTTCTTGACGTAATAAACGAGTGTTACAATCTAAATGCAAAATTCCCTTTAGATAGAGAAAAAGTTCACTATTTCCTCTGGACATTGAAATGTTAGGATTTCTGAAAACAAATGATGTATCAATAAAAACCGCAGAATTTTTCACTGACAATATTTTTAGAAAAAATTAATTGTCGATTCAAATATTTACAAACGTAGTGGTACTGCTATGTCTATCACTGTTTGCATTTTTCCCTCTTTATCTACCACTATCACCCTCCTCGTCTGTATGTTCAAGTCCTGCAGTATCGTAGACTTCTAATTCTCTATTGCGCTCCTGTGGCTTATGCTGGTACCACTGAGAATTTTGTTTTAGAAATCTGACAACATTATGAGTGTGCATAAGTCACATTTCACTATAAGAGCAAAATATATGCTTGGTATATGGGGATGATCCTTTTAAAATTATGTTTTTGTGTTTCACGCCTATTTTCAATTTGAATGGATCAGCTTCTATAGCTTATCAAAACTCCTGAGCATATGGTTCTTTAGTGGATCAATCCATGTAGATTAGATTGAATATTCGATCCGTTGAAACCAGTAAGGCCTCAGGCCAGGGGGACCCGCGCAAATCAATTATTAAAGAAACGTTATTAGTAATTTTTTTTGCTAGTTTTCACAGATATTCGTCGTTTGTAATATCTCAGCAAATAGTCTTGGATCGACTTCGCATCTAGTTCATTAGTTTCCAAATTAAAAACTACATCTACTAAAGTCCTTTAAAGACGTATAGGATATGATATATTACTTAGATTACTATGTACTTACCAATATTATATGCTTATTCAGGATCAAGACTTTTGAGTTTGCTGTAGCCAAGAAATTAATCAACAATGGACGGCATTGGCACTAGTAAATGGAATAGGCACTAATATACTACATATGATTAAGAAATTGTTGAAATTGTGACATCGTTAAGAGAAAAAAAAATTTGGTTACAAACTACGAATATGTTTACAAACGGCGAATATATGAGGGAATCATTATAACTGACGAATATAAATGCAGCACTAATTACAAACTGCATATATATATTGCAAGCTATATACTTTTTCCAACACACAGCATTTGTAATCACAGATCTATGTACTTTCACAAAAACTAAATAAAGGCGTGAAATCCACATTATAATAACAGGACTCTTTCATTTTACTTATATGCCTATTTTGTACCATGCTAGCTAAGGCCGGCCTGATTGAAATTCTGATCAGCAGTCAAGCACATTGTAAGTAAGTGTTACTATAAATGTTAGGATAGTGTATGCAAAGAGACGAAAGTGCTGTGCATTTCTTGGTAAGATGTAAAGACTTTTTCCACATGATACATTCAAAAAATTTCAACTAATCAGATTCATACATCTTTTCAAATAATTTGGGGAACATATCTCAATCGGAAGATAATTACCATTGTGGAATTAGGGGAAATGTGCAAAATTGCATAAAACTCAGACTATTTGCAGAAAAACGATATTTTTAAATTATAACCCAGCTAACCATTGAAGGTTTTTCTAGAACTTAAAATGAAAATGAAACGAGGTCAATGTACACAATATAGTATAATTGAAACTTTTCTTATTAACCCTAGACAGCCCATCGTGTCCATAGTGATATAGCCAGAGTTGTCCAAATTTTCAAACAGTTTTCTACGAGACATTTGCATACGTACACTTCATCCCCTGTTATGGTGAAAATTTTGAGCTAAGAATATCTTTATAATTGGAGAATGTGAAATAATTAATTATTTTTCAATAAAACACACGACTTATTGAAAAAACTTTCCAATTCGAATAATAAAGCTCATGAGAACAACATCTAACCTCGTTGCAGAGCGCCTCGCGCAAAGTTGCATATATGAAAGAGAAGGCAATATCCTCTATCTTATAGTGTTTTCAGGTTTTAGATATCTATCATAGTTCGCGAGTTTTTTTAAGGAAATCATCACCGATTATAAGAAAGGAGTGGACTTCTTTGGTTTAGCTACTGCTTTGGNTCTATCATAGTTCGCGAGATCATAGTTCGCGAGTTTTTTTAAGGAAATCATCACCGATTATAAGAAAGGAGTGGACTTCTTTGGTTTAGCTACTGCTTTGGTATAGCTATTCATTCTCTCTCTTAGCTTTAACAAGGTGAACAATTGGGAAAATGAGGCCATTTTAATGATTAAAAACCTCAAATCGTAGTTAATTTGATTAACCCTAAGTACGATATGTTTCAGTATTCATTTATAATTTAGCAGGCACATTCTGTTTTTATGAAATTCTTTTACGTGTATGGTGATTTGTATAGTTAACACATTTCACATATAAATTAATGTTGAAGAGCTCTTAGTACTGTGAAGGCCCGCACCAACTCTATGTCTGAAGTTATAAAATAAGACACGGAGTTGGTGCATAGATACCTTGCATTCAACGGATCAAATTTTATGAAAATAGAAAGAACCATAGATTAAAGAATGTGAATTTTTTGATCATTAATAACAATAATGTCATCTTAGACTACATAATATATACACATGTAGATCGTAAAACTCTAAATTGGTTTTGTTGATTGAATAATGGTGGGAAAAATTGAAGCACAGTACTCATGGATTAATTAATGATGTAAAAATCAAAGCATAGCTACCTGAGATACACGCAGGTTGAACGGTGCTGGAAAATTCAATCTTTTCTTTGAGTTTAATTAATGCCACATCATGAAACTTTGTGAGATCTTCATAGTCTTCCGAAATCTTATAATAATCTATTTCTTTAAGATCTGATTTAGATGCATCATCGAAATAGTTTAAATATCCGAAAATAACGCTATCTGGTGCATTTTCGCCCGTGTTCATTGTAAAACAATGTGCAGCGGTTAGAATCCAAAATTCTGATATAATTGTTCCACCACATCTGAAATAACATTTATCAAAATATATACAATAAATAAGAGAAAACTATGCTATTTCTGGCATTGTGCTACATTGTTTGTTTCCACTTCAAATATTTTAATAATCATCACGATTTGAAGTGCAAACTGATACATATATATATATATATATATATATATATATATAATATATATACTTCAAGGAAAGCAATGCACTTTAATACAGATTTTGAACATTGCATTGAAACAAATTCAGCAATGTGTTCATGACTTAAGACTTCCAAATTTCCTAATGGGTTTGGAGTAATTTTTTTGATATAATGGAAAAACAGTTTGCCATTTTAACAGTAAACACATCACATGAACTATTTCCTCCAGCAAATATTTCTATTACGCGATGGTGTACAAAAATCAATCCTGTGTGCTATCCTAATACAGAGCACAAAAATATTTTTAACGATTGCGCTAAATGGGCAAGTATTTTTAATCGTTTTCAAATCTTTCTACACGCGAAACAATGCGCTTTGCAGTGCTGCTCCTTTTCACAAGAAACACTTGATAGATTTGAACAATTTGCTTTTTATTCACCTACGTATTTTGTTGATCTCAAGGAGAATATATTGCAAATTTCCCCAAAATCGGTCATACATTTCCTTTGAATAAGCACTTCTACAATGCGCATTACCTTATACAAAAAGATTTTGAAACAACATAAAAATAAAGGGCCATTTAGCGTAATCGTCAAAAATAACTTTATGCAATGTATTAAGATACTGCACTCAAAATTGATTTTTGTACGTTATCACGCGTCAGAAATATTTCGTAGAAGAAAATATTTCGTGTAGTGAGGCTGCTTAGGGTTAAAAATAAGAAATCTTCTACACTCCTGGCAAACTATTGAGTCTGACAAGCAACATTGGCACGAGGACTGACCCACTTATTTTTGATCCATGACCCACTGTGACTTACCCATGGCGCAGCAAGCAAGTATACTGATCCTGGTTTTGCAATCACCTTTAGATAATATAGTATACAGAATTCTATGAGCAAAAATGGGGCAAAACAACAGAAATAAACCAAAATATGCATGCTTTCAAATAATCGTTGCCAAAGAATTGAATTTTCGTTCCCATTCCCACATAGGTTTGCTAATCGCAATTGGATAATTCCCACTGCTCCTATATATATATATATATATATATATATATTCAACTATTCCCAGTATTTCCTACAGGTATCTGAATCGATTTTACTCCCAAACTAACTTTGTCCATATATAATATCATGAATGTAAAAATATCCAAAATAATGATTAAATAATGCTTATATTTGAAAAGCCAATGCATACAACCCAAAATTAAAATGGTGCACAGTATTGGTAAAATTTCAATTTAAATTTTAAGAAGGTCGAAATTCCCATCAAACACTCCTGAATGCGTGTAGCATTGTTTGAAAACATGAATAAAAAAAGCCAATCACGTCCAGTTTTTATCACCAATATATTACCCCCTGTCACACAACCCCTTTCTACTGAGCTGGAATTTCCCTGTAATATGTTTTTTTAGTTTCTCAAAAACAGCACTACAAATTTGATTGGCTAAATTCTATAACAAATCATTGTGCCTAAAATGGATTGTCTTTGAGTACAAGTTGTTGCATCCTCTATTACTTAATGCATTAATTACTTGAAATACTTTCAATACATTTTGCTTACTATTTAATTGTTTTCTTGTGGGAGTAGCTTCCCGAAGTATCCGTTCCCATTCGCAACTCTGCTGACAAGCACATTTAAGGAATATTTATAGAACTATAAGTGCATTACAATGTACTGAGATATTAAACCAATTCAGTTATTTAGCACAAACCAATTTAGCAAACAATGAGAAATCTCTTATTGCTGTAAATCTGGTGTTTGGTAAATTAGATCAAGTTGATTTCGATCCACTTTCATTTCTTAATGTAACCGATTACCTGAATAGATTACACAACCAATTGCGCTTGTGCCCAATTTTCTAGTAAGAGTGGGGCATTTGAGTGGTCAAAATCAGTGAACAATAATATGGCAAAGCCCTTCATAAACTCAAAATATTGCAAAAAATAGACCCTTCAAATGTATATTAGCATCTTAGTATTTATATATTTTTACAAAATTTGAAATTTTTAAAAAAAATGTCAATATTATAAACTTCAGGAAGGAATATTACCCCAAGTCCCCAGCTAGATACGCTACTGCCTTATGTTTTCGTGTTTTCAGTCAGATTTTAGGCTAAAAGCTTTAATACAAAAAGGGAATGTTATTGGTAAAATTGAAAATTATCATTTATATTTGTTCAAGTTAGCTTCAGCATAGACCTTATATATCCTTCGTAAACTGAAATTAGGGACGAAAACCGGTAATAAATTTTGACCTGACCGGATTACATTACTAATTTGCATAAGTAAGACACATAGAAAGTGTGGTCATTCATTCTTAGAGAAGCTAACTTTTCAAATATTTTGGCGTCCATAGAGATAATCAGATCTGTAAACATAAGATCTGAAATCGAATGTAAGTGTACCACTTCCATCTATGCAGTAAATTGATTTTGATTTACATGCACCCTGGATGAACCTTGACAAATTTTTAGGCAATAGTTCTATATTAATTTAAACAATAAAATTGCTTAAATCTATTTTTGTACAGCTTTGGATTTCGATAATGACTTAATGTTAGACCTCTTTTCAGATAACCACATATATGAAGCCTGGTGAAAGTAAAGACTGACAACACTAGCAGTAAATTTTTGAACAATTTCCACGTAAAAATAGAGTCAATGTAACACTGGTTATTTCCAGAATGGTGTGATTACTCATTTAGATCTGTCCCATCCCCAGAGATGTCTTCCAAGATATATTTGTTATGTATCTTTACAAAAAATTCTGGAAATTGTTGAACTGCTGCAACTCTGTACTTGGTAGTTTCTCAAGGTCTTAAATTGCAACCCAGTAATCTTGAGTGTTTTTTACAATTACTCACATCAAATTAATAGGCAGGATGTCTGAGCAGTGGTGTGGGGAGTAGAACATCTCATGGATCTTTCTTCATAAATATTTTGTGACAATTCATGTCACACAAAATTTCCTTTTTTTAGAAACTTCATGTGTTTCTACACAGGATTTTAGTGTATCCAACACATTGGCATTCACTTGGAAAAGTATTCATGGCAAAACACTTTTCGGCTATCCAATAATAATAGTTGATGATATTAATGAGATATATAACGGTATTTCACAAATGGGAATTCAAAATTTTCGTTAATTATTTATTAGTAATTTCTTGCATAGATTCTTTGAGGTTGTGAATGCATTGGAAACAGTCATCATTAATGAAGCATATATTATCTGCGAGGCTTGTAGATAAAATTTTATCCAACTTTTCTTATTTTTAATACATGATACAGTAATTCAAAATTGGATAGTTCCATTGAAATTATTCAAAAGTAAAATATAATGCAGATACTTACAGTAAAACACCTCTGCTTAAAATAGCTACTTTGAATCGAAAGTCTCCTTCAGTAGCGTCTTCCCCCTCAACAATACGCTTCTTTCTTTCAGAAGAGGAGCATTGTCCAAAGTCATTGATTTGATGGTAACGAACGTCCATACATCCATCTTCATCACTACCACTTTCACAATCTACAACGCCATCACATTTGTAACCTTCACTTAAACAAACTTCTTCTCCTAAAGAAATGAAACAAAGGCATTCATGTTAAATAATTTTATCATAAAATTATTGATTGAGATGAAATATAAGATTTTCGAGTGGCCCAATAATTCGAAACTTGTTAGAAATCTTTGAAGAATTCATGAAAATCCCCCCCCCTCCCCACAATCTGAAGAAGAAGAAGAAATCTTTACTAGTGCAGCATTTGTGACTATTACATTCAACTATTGCTGATACTACTACAATAATTGCTTCATTAACAAATTAATAAACAAACAAATGAAATAACAAAGAATACAAGAATAAGATATATAGAACAACAAAATAGAATAAACATAGATATAATTCAAAAAATAGATATACTTAAGATAGTATTGATCAGATTATTGCTAGCACTTGTGCCATTTCTTGTGATATTTGTATCCTTTCCATGTTGATTTACAAATTTCTGTAAAATAATGTGAAGTCAGATATGCATCAATTTCAGATTTAAATTTACATTTTTCTCTCAGTTGCTTAACTGTAATTGGAATATTGTTCCAGATTTCTATTGCAGAATTTATAAATGAATTTTTCAAGAAAACTTTTTTAAATTTTGCTTTCCCTATTGTAGAAGTTCGTTTATTTATTAAATTACTAGTAAAAGAAGGGAATTCTACATTATCATACAGCATATGTCTGTTAATAATGTTCCAGAGTTTGATGAGGGAAAAATATCGAATGGAATATGAAATATTAGTGTTTATGATTATTCAAGTTTTTACTGGTACATATTTTGCTTGCCCATTTAATTTGAGAATCGATTTTTTTGATAATGGGCTGTCAATTCCATTAAACAGAACACAAAAATATATAAAATGACTCATAACCAATGCATTCATCAGCATATCTTTCATTTTAGCGTCAATAACCATATTTAAAATTGAAATACACTTAATGCCCATTGCCTAGCAGTGTGCCTTGTGGAACTCCTTCATATAATTTTCCCCATCTTGAAAAAATTCCCTTGAACTTAACTCTCTAATATCAGTTACATAAATAGCTTCTATTTAATTCCCTTCTATTAGTTTCAAAGCCAATGTGTTCTAATTTTTAAAAAGGATGTTGTGATTAATTGAATTGAATGCTTTAGAAAGATCCAAGCAAACTATTCATAAAAATTCACTATTGTCAAAAGAAGCCCTCCATTTTTCGGTAGCATAAAGCAGAGCATCGGATGTTGAATGCGATTTCGGGAATCGAAATTGTATATTTGATAAAATATTGTTTTTTGAAAGATATAGATTAACTTATTGAAAAAGTAGTTTTTCCATGATTTTACTAAAGAGAGAGGTGATTGATATTGGTCGATAATGGCTAACATTTATAGAATTGTCCCTTTTGTAACAGGGAGTTACATTTGCTAATTTTAGCTGCGTAGGGAAGAAGTTTGTTCTTACACAAGAGTTAATTATAAAACTTAAATGACATATGGCCTATAGTTCGAGGAGCAAACTCTTTAATGCACCGAGTTGGAATTTCATATGGGCCACAAGATTTTTTAGCATTTAGTTTAGCAATTGTTTAGAAAATGTTCTGCCTTCAACCAATGATATTCCATTCTCAGGTAAAAATCTGGCGATCAAATATACTTTCAATATGATCAAACCATCATTAATTTTCAGAAAGGAGGAAACTATTTACAGAACTTTGACGGAAAATTTTTTTGCAACCATAAACAAATGACATAAATTGACAATATGTTTGCGTTACAAAATGAATGATATTATTATCCTTTTTCCTACTTAACTATAATTTTGATGTGTGCAACGTATGTAGTCATACCAGAGTTGGTTTTGCATTTGAAGTACGGATCTGTACATTTATCTATTGAAGGACAATCTTCACAAGGACCCAGAAATTCACACCCTATTTCATCATCTTTATTGGCGCAGTTGTATACTCCATCACAGTCATATTCGTCTGAATAACATTCGTTTGTTTCACCACATTTCTTGGAACCCGCCTTACATTCAGTACAATTGACTTCGTCAGAACCATCGCTACATTCTTTTATTCCGTTACACTTAATGGCACAAATGTGAGCTTTTTGTGAACATTTAAATTGTGAACTAAACATAATAAAATAAAAGATGAGTAATGAAAACAATATTCTAAAAATTTGAGAAAATTTACATAACTCTCCAACATGCAAAGATTAAAAATATTTAAGATTTCGAATTAATTCTTAGAAAACTTTCATATATGCATATATATGTCCTATAGATGATGTGAAAAAAGAATACTCGAAAAAACTTCAACTCTTCATTCACCACTTTGTAGATCGTTCACTCACTTAAACGTTGTGCAATTTCATTGATTCCTGTTAAAACATTCTGTATCTAATAATTGATTAACTATTAACATTTAAAGAGGAAACTTCATTAAAACTGGTTAATAACACATACGATTTTGTATCCTAAAAGAAGTAAATTATGTATTTGAGTTATTTTTTGTCTAATCATTTCTATGAAAATGAGAATAGACAACGTTCACATTTTCTTTAACAACATTAGCATAAATGTATTCATAGTAGCAACCAAAAGTGTTCTTATACTTTTTTTGTAATTTACAAAGATCCTAAATAAAATTTTTATTTTTATTAAAAAAATTGTTTGAAATTGAAACAGCAGTGCATTTCATATACTGTTTCCTAACCTTTTTAAGGGTCACTTGCTAATCATAATTAGAATTTTCAAGTAAGAGCTCTTTATTAAAGCTTTGGTATTCTATAAATTAGTCTAAAAGAATGTCTAAGCAGTTCTAACACGTGTATGGCATTCCGCCATTACTAATGATCAAAGTGAGAAACTTGAAAATGTCTAGAAACGAGTCAATCTAATTGGTTTTAAACAGACCTCTTCAAAATCACTTTTGACAGAAAAGTAATGTTATGCTAAAGATTTTTTGAAAAATGCTCTAATTTTGCTTTCCCACCGGTGAGTAACTTCTACACGCCCAATAACTAAATACAAATCTGTGATTACATGAACAACGCCGTACAGAAACAGCTTTACTACCTCGATGGTGCGATAGCTCAATTCTAAATATGTATTTTATGACTACTAATTTGTAATTCCCTCTTGGATTCTTCTTAAAGAATGTGAATATAGTATTTTAGGTAAAAAAAATTCGTACAAAGTATATAGTAATTTAGGTTAATCGTGTCCCGAAATTATGAAAATTTCTTAGAATTTAGCGGCTCGCCTATTGCTGACATAAACAGCACTTACGTTTCACAAACGCAATTGGTCTCATCTTCACCATCTGGACAATCAGCAATTCCATTACATTTTTCATCAGCAGAGTAGCAAACAGAGGGAAATTTGATACAATTAATGGGTCGAGTTGATGTACAAGCACGGACGTGGCAGTTGTTTTCATCAAACCCATCAGTTAGACATGTTACTTTACCATCGCATTTATCTTTCTCAAAGAAACATACCTCATCATTTGGACACTTAGTTCCATAAAATTTCGATGATTCAATAGAGCGTTTTTTCCGCGATGTAGGACAACCGTACTCGTCCCATCCAGAGAGAACACATTCAACAGATGCATTGCACATTGCTGACGTTGGAAGACATTTATTCACTAGGGGACAGGATACATTTGGAAAAGTACAAAATTCTTCACAATCTTCTTCATCATCTCCGTTGAGGCAATCTAGTATACCATCACATCTCCATGTACTTGATATGCATTCATTTGAAGACGAGCAGGTAATAGTAGTGTCGGTTGCAGAAAAGGCGCACTCGAACAGATCTAAAACATTCTTTTCTATAATTATGTGAACATCAATATATTGTGCATTAATTTAAAAAACATCTAAATTTATTTATGTCGTTCCCGGTGAACTATTGAGTATATTTAATAGGCTTCCCCTTGATAACATTTCGAATTAATCTAAAAAACCTAATGTATGTATACACATATACCGTTAAATGCGTCAAATGTCCCTATATTTTATGACGAGATTCTTTTTGCAAATTATAGGGAAAGGCGAAATAAGGGACAGCCTTGGAAACGAGTTGTGAAATAGAAAATTGTCAAATTATTTTTTATTTGGCTATGTAATAAATGTAGCCTCGTTTTCGAGTTTGCTCTCGGCTCATTGCAAGCTCGGCTTTCTTCCAAGTCTGCCCAATGGGAATANAACAATGTCATGGAGTCTATGTGAAAGAGGAGACATTCCTCTATCTCTATATTATTCAGTGAGTTATGAGTGTTTAGAAATTTTTGAAGAAAACCTTAGAGACAGAAGAAAATTCATTAGTTGTTTGGGGGAGAAGTTTTTTTCTAAAAAATGAAAGTGAATATAGTGTTTTTTCTTTTAGTTTTACAAATATAGATGTTAAAGTAAATATATATATATATATATATATATATGCATAAGTATATACGTCGTTACGTTAATGATTGGTAATTTAGAAATTATATAGTCTCATGCTACCATTAACCCAAACACTGCTATGAAACTAACCTTCTTTCGGTCTGTTATCTTGAAAATATGAAACTGAGAAGCTGCAATTGTCATTTGAAACGGAAGTGATGTAACCATATGTGGAATTATGAACAACGTAGCTGTGAAGAGCATCACCAATCATGGCACAATTTTCTGTTGAAAATGAAAAGTAACCATTAACATCTACATATTCTACTCCAACAAAACCTGCTTCATTTTTAAAAAAGACGCTGTTCTCATGGCTAATAGGCTGATTGTAATTTAATTGGCAGCTTAGNTCACTAGGGGACAGGATACATTTGGAAAAGTACAAAATTCTTCACAATCTTCTTCATCATCTCCGTTGAGGCAATCTAGTATACCATCACATCTCCATGTACTTGATATGCATTCATTTGAAGACGAGCAGGTAATAGTAGTGTCGGTTGCAGAAAAGGCGCACTCGAACAGATCTAAAACATTCTTTTCTATAATTATGTGAACATCAATATATTGTGCATTAATTTAAAAAACATCTAAATTTATTTATGTCGTTCCCGGTGAACTATTGAGTATATTTAATAGGCTTCCCCTTGATAACATTTCGAATTAATCTAAAAAACCTAATGTATGTATACACATATACCGTTAAATGCGTCAAATGTCCCTATATTTTATGACGAGATTCTTTTTGCAAATTATAGGGAAAGGCGAAATAAGGGACAGCCTTGGAAACGAGTTGTGAAATAGAAAATTGTCAAATTATTTTTTATTTGGCTATGTAATAAATGTAGCCTCGTTTTCGAGTTTACTCTCGGCTCATTGCAAGCTCGGCTTTCTTCCAAGTCTGCCCAATGGGAATAAATAATGTGAAAGAATAAAACATTTAGATTTCTAACATAGAAAAAATAGTCACATAAAATAAATTTTGATGCAAAATAAGCTTAAGAACTCAAGAAATCTGCAATTAGAAATGAAAATCGTTCCAAAGAATTTCATCAAGCAAACAACTCCAAGTAGCATGGAGATTTAAGCCAAATATCGCCAATAACAAAACTACTTTTTTAGCGCAATAGACCCACATATAATGTACATGCATATATAAACGTCAATATATATAT
>CABFPE010000056.1:329112-339509 GCA_900660155.1 Hofstenia miamia | reverse complement strand
ATATATATATATATATATATATATATATATACACATACATATACATATATAATTTTTTAAAATTTTTTTTGAAAGTGATGCGCATACCCTAAATGTGGACCAAAGGCATTGAAAGTTTGCAGAAATTATTTTCTCACCACAAAGTTTCTATCTTAGGGGGTGAGAGTTAGAAAATGAACAGCTTCATATTTTAACCTTAAAATTTGTAAATGTCTTTTCGACAAATAAATCTATTTATCATTACTTATTGCATGGAAGACAGCAAACCATTACTGAAAAAAACACTTATGTTAAACAAAATTTCATCATTGTACAGTAGCCGAAATAATACTAAGGAGTTTAGTGTGTGTGTCGCAGCAGAGAAAAGTTCTTTTTAAATGAAATAATTGTTATGCAAACATTCAATAATCAAAATCACCATTATTTTAACAATATTTTTTGCAATTTATTTGGTATTTTTCATTATATAGATCTTAGAAAAAGGCAATAATTTTTAGTTGAGATTTTGCTGTTCTTTATTTATGCTGCAAGTTTGAAATATGTACTGTAATATTTTTTCCAACAAATGCTAAATGATGCTTTATTTCTCTATATGACAATTTTAATATAATCATTAACATTTTCTAAGAAAAAATTAATAGCGCTGTACATGATGAATGTATCCAGAAAAAATTTTTCATTTTGCATGTCGTTTGCCTTAGGAAACTACGCGTACAACACTTGGACGATTAACAGACGTGCATATTGTGGTAACTGCATGGTTGCTGTTTGATAGTGCAAGAATGCTTATATCTTCATATCTATTTGACATTTTGAAGCAGTTGCTACGATTTTTTGGAGCACTAAAGTTCCCACAAAGATATTACTATAATTGGGATAAGGTAAGATACTAGATACTTCATGAAGCCTACTAAACAAATAATGCACTTGTACGTATAAATTTCTTACTTTATAAAACTGATGTGCTAAACTTGAAGATTTCATTGAATTTTATTACATTTATATAAATAATTGGAAAATTACTTCCAAATATGAATTATTTTTCATCCCAGATGGCAGCTGATGATGAAATCAACTTTCAAAATGGAGTAAAATGTGCATAGGATATAATACGTTAACATTTTTAGGAATTTCATCGACCAACCATTGATCCAACCCATATATCACTCATCTACCAAAGACTTACAATTCAATTTGGAATGGTTACACTTTTTGCTTGTTCATCACCAATTGTTCCAATCGTTGCATTAATCATTAATGCAATTATGCTACGTTACAATGCTAAATATTTCTTAGTTATATCTAGAAAGATGTGGGCCCGACCAGTTCAGGTAGAATTCTAATATTAATTTACCACAATAGTTATCTTTCAGATTTC
Organism: Hofstenia miamia; assembly: GCA_900660155.1. Classification (NCBI taxonomy): domain Eukaryota; kingdom Metazoa; phylum Xenacoelomorpha; order Acoela; family Hofsteniidae; genus Hofstenia; species Hofstenia miamia. The sequence continues at coordinate 338,131 of CABFPE010000056.1, read as the reverse complement.
ATTAACATATACAAAAAATTCAATCTTTTGAGGTTTAGGAAAATTCAATACAATATTTTTAAAGTTCTGTAATGGCAGCACAAATACCATTGCACTTAAGAATTGACATTTTTAAAGCATTATTTTATCCAGTTTCTATGATTTTCGAAATAAGTAGTTTTGCATATACATGAAAATCTGGGAAAAGTTTTAGAAGAAAGAGTGCAGATTGCTTATTAATGAGTGCATGTATTAATCGTATTCAATAGGTCATTTTAGCATCAGCTATAAATTTAACAGATTTTTTTAACTACCTAAACAATTTATTATGAATTTTGACATTTCAATGGATACATTTTTATCTGTGATTGGGAACAGCATCAGACTTGCTGTTTGTGTGGTGCGTACACTACAACACACAATACACCACAAGCACAATATTTTGTATGGGCATAAAAGATTGCGCTAAGAAAATAAATTTTGACTTTGATTAAAAAATCAGTTCTTTATATGTTTTTTTTACTTTCAAGCTTATTAAGAAGTATATCTTTATACTATGTATGTTGTAAACGAAATATTTGAGCTATTAGTATACTGTAGATGCGACAACTCAACTCACTCCAAGATCCTAAAAATAGAAAAATTCGGACCAAACCAATAGATCAGGATAGATTGTGTGAATCTACTTTTCTCTAACTTAGTGATACCCGAGTTATAGAAGGTAAAAATTGAATCATCACTAACTTGGTGTAAAAAGAGGTGTTGTTGTAAGAAAACTACAGCATATATTTCTAGGATCAAAGCATGTTTCATCATGATTCTGTAATGCCACTATTATGATGTCACTTATATATACCTTAGTTCACACTTTATATAGTGATCATCTAATTGAATATAGCAAAAAATTACCTCAAAAGTATAGTTGATAAAAATAATAATAACGATGAAGTTTACAGACTGAATAAAAAAAACTTTTTAGTCAATTGGTGCATGGATAAATATTTTGGATGTTATAGCTGAATTTTCAATTTTTACAAATAGTGTTCTCATTGCCTTTTCGTCTCAGTACATTGATAGAATTGCTTTTCGGATGTTGTCTAGCGATCATGGGTAAGAATTTCACAAATATTTAGTATTATCAGATATCAAAGATAGTTAATACTCTCCTTTCAAATGTATAATTAAATTCATGAGCAGAAGCATGTGGGGAAAGAAATCATGAATAGCAGGCATCACCTAGGGCCCCGCGGGTACTACAAATTCGAGTCGAGATCGAATACTCGAAAATGACACGAGGTCTAAAAACTCAACTCGACATTTCGAGTACACGAAACAAACTCAATCATCGATTGAATGGCATCTGTTTTTCTGCAATTTCTGCCAATAATGTCGGCCTCTCACTATTTATGTCAAATTGTAAGCTGGTTTGGTTTCTCTTATTTAGGTTAGCATGTTAAATTTCCATTGTACATTTACATATGGTAACAGTTATTTATAGTTTACCCTGGGATAAAATTAATCATAATTGTAGTTCATAACTGGATTTGAACTGGGGTTCTATAACTAGACTCGAACTCGATCTTATTTAGGTTAGCATGTTAAATTTCCATTGTACATTTACATATGGTAACAGTTATTTATTGTTTACCCTGGGATAAAATTAATCATAATTGTAATTCATAACTGGATTTGAACTGGGGTTCTATAACTAGACTCGAACTCGACTCAGGCCTAGAAAGTCAACCCGTAAGAGCCTAGCATATATATATATATATATATACATAGAATTTTAAAAGTAATCAATTTGCATCTACTAAAATATAAGGGGATTTCCTTGAAAACCCATTAAAGCTTCCTATGGTAAAATATCGTTTTATAATTCATTCCATGGAATCTTAGATCTTACAATAATTACGAATCTTTTAAAAATTGTCTAAAGATACACTTATTAAGTCAATTTATTACAGATGAACACTGAGAAGTTCAAATCTATTCTTAATGCATGTTTGAATACATTTTGTAAAAATGCGCAAGATAAAATGTATTACATTATCATATTATTATATTATTAATTATACTATTATTCACTATGAAGATCCTTGCGTAATTATACTATTATTCACTATGAAGATCCTTGCGGTCAATACAGAATAGAGTTGGACAAAGTGATCATAGCTATTTGCTAGTGCATACTGACATGTTTATTAACATTATTTCTAATATTAGATGGATTTTCTTTACCAAAAAATGCATATTATGATAATTATGCATTTAAGTCTTTATTTTTTGTATGGCAGCTTTGAATTTTTAACTAAGGCCAAAATATATTCTGTTGTACATAAAAATCAATAAACCCGATCGATAAAACACGGGTGATAAGCTAAAAATTCATAAATTATTATTTCATCAGTTTAAAAACAAGGATTTCAGGTTTTCCTAGAATCGATAGTTTTTTTCAAAATCTTTCGTCTTTGCTTTTAGCAATTGAAAAGAAATTTTAAAACCAAACTATTAAAATGCAATATCTTTATGTTGTACAGTTTAAACTCTCTAAGGTAGCGTATTTCTACTAGCGTTACCTTTAAGTAGCAAATCGATTTTTTCACACTCTTAAACAATTTTACCCAAACCTGTTAAGTAATATAGAAAATCTTTTACATGGACATATCAATGGGGTGGGGCTTGCTCATGCAATGATGAAGATATGCGCAAAACTTATTCTTGCACAAAAGGATTTTTTCAATGATTTTTGTAAAATTATACAAATCCTTTCCATACTTAGTGTTCAGATAATTAGGCTGTCGAATGCCCATGGTAACTTCTACCTTGAAATATTTTGATTTCTGAAGAAAACCTGTGAGTCCCGTCCAGGCACGTCGTGCGCAAAGTCAGAAATTGTCGAGCCGTACACCAGGTCGCGAACTAATTCGAAAAAGAATGAGAACACCATTTTCTATCGTGTGGTGTTTTTAGATTTGAAATGTCTTCATTAGTTCTTGAGCTTAAAAATTATTTGGGGAAGCCTTCACAGAAAAAGAACTCAGTATTATTCAATTCTACAGCTCTCTAAGAATTAATATAAGCACGTGTGTACACATAGCATATTATGTATGTATTCTCTATGATGTGTGAAATTATATTGAGAAAGATATTACAGTCTACTGAAAAAACTGCTGTATTTATACCACACGGACGAAAATCTTATAGTTTTACATTGTAGGGTAAAGTGACCACCATCGCTGCACTTATGAGACATAAAACCACAATTTTTCAAATTTTAATAAAAGTATAGTAATCTGTTTAAGCTTACTTATCAAAAACTTAAGTTTTTGTCGGTGCAACAAAAATATATCAGAAAACAACGCTTGGTCTGAATTATTTTAAGTAGTTATTTATTCTTAGATCATTAGAGTCAAAGTTGCCTCAAAAAAGCATTTTGCTTATGGTTCGTCGTGATCATGACATTTTTAAGTTGAGGGTATTTAATTTCCCATGTTCAGTAATGTTGCAAATTGTGTTTCAACCACCTTCTAGCTCACAAAAGATACAGCATATGGATGCTCATTTTAATGAAAACTGAAGAAAATATGGGGAACCATATATAGAAAGTTTTCTTCAGAGACTGTAAAAAATTAGGCTGCATAGGGGAAGGGGAGCGGACTTTCATCAAATTTTCAATGGTAAGTAATTTACCCACACAAAATCACATGTACCTAATTGAATAAAAATGTATTTCATTGATTTATTAAAATAAAAGCACCAAATATATATTAACCATTGGCAATCTACCAAACCAGTCAGTCAAAATCTATAGCCCTCTAGTTCTTAGCAAAGCAATTTCATGAAGCTCTGTTTTTATAAAATAGCAGAAATATAAAGCTACAATAAATATATAAGGAGCAGTTAAAATCCTAAAAAATAAAATTATTTCCATTAAAATATACTTTAGTCAACTCTAGACTAATATACATGTATTTTGTACTGCTTTTATGTTCAAAATACAAAACCTCTCTGGTTATTATACTTATTTTCATATATATTGATATATTTAGACATACCTTTTGATTTCTCTTGTCAACTAGATAGATAAATAAAAAATGTCACTTCATCCCACTCAAATTTTTTCACAGCAACTGCACTTGGGGGCAACTGATATGGAAGTAATTCATAATATGTTATATTATTTCAGATATGCAGTTGCATAATAGAAAGGATTTCATTCAAAAATTTGCAAAACTAAGTGGATGTCTTTTTCCGCAAATAAGTGACCACCTTGCCCCACTTTATCGTAATTAAAAGTCGAAATAAAAAAATATGAATAACAACTAATCTTTTGTCACTGATATTTATTGCAACACTTAAGACCAACAAAGAAGCTGATAATTTCATAAGTTTCTCATTTAAATCAAAATATTAAGCTACAACTTTCTATATTCAAAGCTTAAACCACATACGAAATTTTGCTAATCAAGCATTGGTATTACAATTCTTTTTTTAGAAATCAAGATTTTGTGGATTTCAATTTAAGAAAAATTTACTTCAGAAACAGTTCTTCTTGCTATACATTTAACGATCAGTATCATTCAGAAAATGTCTACTACGTAAAGGAAGGTATTAATAACGCCATCAAAAATTGTTACGACTATAAATATACTGGTGAAATTTAATAATGTTTTCTACAGATTAATTAAAATTAAATAACTTCCTAAAAATTTTCTATGAGATGTAATTTTTTTATCATTGAAATATAATTACCAGTTCAAAAATTGGATTCAAATTCATGCATAACTTATATAAAATGAGTATAAACCTGATTTTTAAGCGCGAATGGTCCCAAATGTATCATTTTCATGCTAATATGAGCTTAATACCATATGGTATCACAGTATTCACGTCAAAATTTATTGATATTTCTACCATACTGCATTCAAAATTTATGAAAGGGCAGGGGAAGATCCAGAAAAATCAGTTGAGGGGTATGAACTGTGTAGGTAATAGTTTCCCCATAGTTTCACACAAATGCTGATATACTTCTATATAATACAAATAAGTGTGTTTTCAAAAAAAATTTTTTTACAATTGCAAAAATCATATCAAAAATGATATGCGACCAAGACTTTGGTAGTCACACATACAATAGTTTTTCAATATTCTTGAAATTTCTTTCTATACTAAAATGCGACATAATTTAGAAATGTATGTCAATACTGCCATTAAGAATATCTATAGTAACATTAATGTCATTCAACTGGAGTTGCAGAGACACGGGAAAGGTATCAGAGACCCTTAGTGCCACACGACAATCTTCCAATGTATCAAAGTCCGTAGAGTTTGCAAACCAAATTTGAGATGCTTTGTAGAATAAGTAATTTATACAACCTAATATTTAATAATGGAGGTGTGAATTTTGGGAGATCTGACTGTAAGTTAAATAAGTAATTTTCACTTATCTTGTTGTTAATGTGGTAGGACCAAAATATATTTGAGTATTTTTTAGCACTGCACCACACCACCACTGACAATTATTATGAATCCTTACAGCCTAGAGGATACAGAATCATTTTTTGAAAGGCCATCTCTACTGCTAACAGGAACCTAATAACAATATATATGAAAATTATTATTAATAGCCAAATAACAAATTTTAACTCTATAAAGCAAATATTTTATGCAAAATATTTATGCAAGGATAATTGCAAAGCCTATTGATGACAGAACAGATCAAAAAGATCGTGTTGATATTATTGAATGGAATCCAATTTCAACATTTCCAAGTCAATCAAAATGTTATCAAATAGGAAACAGTGATGTAAGAAAATTGCTTTTACAATCTCTAAAATTGGCAGTTCTTTTTCTCAACACAAAAGTGTTTTTACCCCACTTTTGCCCCATGAATACCCACTTTAGGAAAATCTTGCTCCATTACAAGCGAACTTCTACTGGAGGTATAACTGAAATATCCCGACAAGGTTTTTAATGTCTATATTAGTGGGTAGTAACAGATTTTTTAATATATTGTATGTAGTGTTCCTAATAAGAAAATATCAAATATTTTTTACAATCGTTATAATTCAATTGGGAAAAGATATTATCAAGAAGTTTATATCTTCTATGTCTAGAACTAATTATGAATTCCACTATTTTTACCAAACAACATCCACATTTTACGTTTTTGTAGTATTTGATGTGACAACTTGCATGTCAAAATTCATCTATGCACCTATCATAATGGATTCGATTTTGTTGTGATTTTATACACGCTTTTGCAGTAGGTTTTACCATGCTTTGAATGTGCTTATAATATTAAATGGGGAACTAAGGCGTATCATATGCTGAAATTCTGAATAAAAATCATTTTACCAATGTAAAATGATCAAATGTATTACTTATTTCGTTTCTAAAATATTAAAAACACAGCATATGATTTGCTTAAAGCTTATTTATTTATTAAATATTTAATACAACCTATTGAAATCCCCATGCGTAGCACGGGCGGTTTCCTAGTCAATTTTAAAAAATTACATATATTGCAAATATGTTCTAAAATTAGAGAGAAGCTATATATCTTACTTGAAACTCTTACACTTTTGCTTAGTAAGAAAGCTTTATTAGAGTTTGTCCAAAATCTGCATTTCTTGAGTAGGCATGGAATATATGGGCAAATATAATGCAAATTGCTCAAAATCTAACAAAAATTTACTTTGAAGAAAGGCAGCAATATAATGAGTATTGCTTCGCGATGCAGAAAAATTTCGTCGCGGCATAGAAATGCAGGCCAATTTAGAACAAACGCTAAAAATATTTTTTATGGTATGTATTAAATAGCACGCGAAATGAATTTTCGTACGCCATAGTGCGACAGCAATATTTCGTAGCAAGAAATATTTTGTATAATGCTAGTAAAATTCTTTCTGCATTTGCGATATGTGCTTTTTCCATTGACAACTAGAAAGAAGTATAGTCAGTGTTATATTTATTGTTGTCCATGTTTCTATTTTTTCAAAGATAATATTGATGACTTCATTCAAATTAGAAGGGTATTAACCTTTTTTTTGTAGTGAAAGCCTGCATTAAAATCAACTTGAATTTCTTCTTCATTAGTATTTTCAATGTAGAATGTAAGCAATTACCAACTAACTAGAATTACATGTATTATCTTCTGTTAATGATAATTTCAAGTCTTAACTATTCATCTGGCAACTAAATATAAGCCTCTAAAACAACCATTTTTGATGTCAAGTGTGACATTAATGCTTTTTGAAATTTTAGGTTATGGCCAGTTCTAGATAATGCATCTTCAGTGATTTCCCAAACAATTATTATAGTTTGCTTTGGTAGATACTGATGAATTTTGCGGGAATATATTTACAGAAGTGTGCGAATATTAGGAACTCAGTAGTTTTATCTCTAGTCAACGCTCAAGATGGATTTTTACAATGGCTTACAAATTTGTTATCTTTTAATGTTTCAAACTGTCTTGTGCCAAACTACAGCCATTTATATGAGTTATGATAAAAAAATTATTAACCAATATTTGCAAATAATTTCTACAAGACGTACATAAATGCCGACACTTAATTAGCTGTAAAGTTTGCTACTGGAAAAAAGATTTGTGATGACACCATTTATTTTTAAACAGATACTTAGTTTTTTAGGAAATTAATGTTTAAATATGATGGAAACAAAACATGATCACTTGAATGCTGAAAATTGCATATTGCTATTTGTTAATTTAATTTTTGATGCATTTCAAGATATTCACAAATAATATTTATACATCTTATCAAAAATGAACTTAATATTTCTTCAAGAATATCAGTGATTATCAACACTGAGGTTCAAAAACTCTTAGTTTCCTACTAACAGATAGCTTTTAGCAAAAAAAGAAGTCTACTATTGGTTTATTTTGGCTATTCGGTTGGCCTTCATCTTAGTATTTAACGTACGTATACAAGCAAAGATTCACACAAATGAATATATATACCGGCATATATATGTATATATATATATATATATATATATATATATATATTTAGTAGAGTTTTACTATTACTATTAATATTAATATTAATTTTAATGAAACTGCATGATTCTTTTTATATTGGGTCTTGTCAAAAAAGTCCAACTTAATTTCAATAGGTATTCTTGTGATTCTAATATTTTTTCGTGATATTCTTACAGATTGTATTAATTCCACAATTAAGAACTTTTTTCAAGATTTGAATTATTTTCTTAGCTACATTAGTAAATAAAAAAGAAGAATACGAAAATTATGATAGCATAAATGATTTTAGTAATATAATTTACCATTTCATTGGTATGATATGTTGAATCTATGTTATTATCTTAACCCCGTGTGCATTTTGCCGTAGTTTGTTGACAATCTCAAAACCAAGATAATCAATTTTATTAATTGCAAAAATAGTGTTAGCTTCAGCAGATATTGATTCTAAAGGTTCTACGTTTTCCATTTCTATTCTTTAGAATCATAAATTGAGTTTTTTCAAAATTAAATTCCATCATATTCTTTTGATAAAACGCCCTTACTTTAACTAATGTTCTTGTAAAATCTTTAAGTTGAATGTAAATAATAGTGTATCATCTGCAAATTGAATGGATTTACCACCAACGGAGTTTGGAACATCATTTCCATATAGATTGAATAGTAATGCATCTTGAGCTGATCTCTGTGGCACCCTGTTATTTATCAATGCATTCTTTGATGCATGATTATTTGTGCTCACGTATTGTCAACTTTGAAATATATATATGGTTTTAAAAATAGTATTAATGAATAATTAAAATTATAAATTGCTCTTAGTTTTCTTATTCATAAATTATGATTAATTGAATTGAAGGCAATTGATATATCATGCGAAGCAATATGCATTTTTCATTCTTATATATATATATATATATATATATATATATCAAGGCGATACCTAGTAAGAGGCCATGAAGTCGAGAATCTCTGAAAATTAGCTAGGGCGGGAAATAATTTTAAAGAATTCCAATCAACGTAAATTACGATGTTCATTAT
>CABFPE010000056.1:305454-319029 GCA_900660155.1 Hofstenia miamia | reverse complement strand
GACCTGTGCTGTCCCTAACGCAAGCTGAGGAGGGCGTGTAGCATCATCCAAAGCAACTAAGCTGAAGAATAACGTCAAATGATTAATAATGATTAGAATTGATTGTAAAATTTAGTTAATTATCTTAGTTATTTTGTAAGATGCAACTAAGTCATAATATTGTTCAAATTAAGAAAAACTTGTTAGCCGATCAAGTAATATTTGACAAATCATATTGAGCGAAAGTACGCTTACGTTAGAACAGCCATATTGGCAGACGAATCATTTGAAATTTAAAATCAGTGGGTACTTTTGGAAAATTTTTATAAATAGCTTTGAACTAACCATAAATTTGATGAACAATAAATTCTTCGGAGTTTATTTTATTTTCAATCTTCTACTATCTGGTTTGATTATTTAATAAAATGTGCAGCTAGGCAAGTATATTTCTATAGTCTGCTTTGATATCAATTGTTCATAAACATGTATTTCATAACAAATTCAAAAATGGCTAGTTAGCCAAATGTAGGAATTATCTTGACTATTTTAGATCCAAATTGTTGAATATAATGTGACTGATAATGTGACAATGATTGATTTATTTTATACTAAGTGTAGGATAGGAAGCTGCTAGTTATTTAGTTATTTGTTGTATATCTAAATTTGCCAATAGTTTTTGTTAATGGAAATTAAGCATTATTACTGTCTTTAATGACAGGTTGCATAACACTATCAATAGCTCATTCAATTAGTTAATCTGTACAGAAACCCAAAACCACAAGAGAGTTAAGTTGAATTGTGTCATGTATATTATCTGCACCACTTTAAGCTGTTACACATAATAAATATTCTCTGAGCTGAGTACTGGCAAAACTTCACAGAAGATGTCAAATTGGATTTCTTGTTGGTATGGAGAACTGCATTGGACAGATGCCCACTGAAATCACTTCATGGAGCCTTCACCTAAATAGTTGATTTTAAATTAATGAGAAATTTAAGTTATCAGAGACAGCAAATCCTGTAGTGATTAAATTAGTTAGATCCTGTCCTGCCTGGAATAAGAATTAAATTAAAAGATTTAATTTACTGTAATTGGCCTGGATGGAGATTCTACATTACAATAATCTAACCAATAAAATAGCACAACCATTTTCAGAATTCTCTAGTTAAAACAAAAATCTTGTTGCTGTGGTAACATGGTAAAATTTTGGCTCTACTGCTCACATGAAAATTCACTACAAAATGCACTAAATTTAATGTTGGCAGCTGATGATTGCACCCATTGGGTGTGTTTGCAGAGCACACCAGTTATATTTATTGATGACATTAAGACATCTTGCATTTGACCAACATGAGCTACAAACACTATACTATGCATTGGTTATGCCATTACTAACATATTGTTTGGTTTGGGGAGGTTCATTGAAATTCTTATTGCTGTTCTTAAATAAAGTTCTGAAAAAAGCTGAATGCCTTAAAATTATATGAATCTATACCCCTATTGAAAAAATCATAATTAAAGTTGATAATCAACTTCTTCAGCAGATACTGCTTTCCAAGAACCATGTACTGACAGATATTTTGCCTCAGCACATAATTTATGGAGAGGGTCATTGGCATGGGAGGCTCTCTGGAGTAATCAAAATCAATTACTTTGTGGAATCAAAATATAGTATTTTTATAGAATAATTTGATGTTTTTCAAATGTTTTAAAATAATAGTTTATTATTATTATTATTAAGAGCCAGATCATGACTCAATGAGATTTCACAGCTGGCCAATGTGACAGTTCCTAAAACCTTGAATAGGGAAACACATGTGTTTATTTCAAAAACTGTCTAAATCAAAACAAAAGAATGAGACAAACTCAGAGCAAATTTTATTTTCATCATAGAGAAAACATTACCAAAGTTATGGGTCATCAACTTTGGTGAACTCAAGCTCATATTCACTTTCATCTTTGCCATGAATTCTTGCTGTTTTTTTCACTATTTATTGAGCTGACATTTGAATTGCTTGATACTAGGGATTGTGTCATTGTGATCAATATCAAATTCTGTGCAAAAAGATTTATATGCGTCTTGAACAGACACATCCCTGTGATCAGATAAGAATGTGTGCATGAAATTCAAGTGCTCATTGCTTGGCCTATATCTCATGTTACTTGAAGTACCTCTCTTTTCTTTTGCTCTCATTTTGGAAATGGCTTGCTTAATGTGAGCTTTGCTGGGCAGGGCAAGTACATTCAGATATTTTGCCTTCAGGGATTAAAGCATCATACTAGCATCTTTTCTCTGTTTCAAGTCTTGTGCACCAGCATTGTACATATGTTGGAGATCATTCATGTATACCTTAGCATAGTTAGCTCCATACATTTCTCCTTTTTTAGGTCTTTGGACTTGGCCTATATCAAATTCTACAGACCTCTCAACAGATAAGATATCCTCAGGCAAATCAGGTATTTCATTCTCTTCTCCCTTTTCCATTCTAATTAGTGGCAATAAATCATTGTCTATTTGAGACAAGCACATTTTGATGGCCATTATTTTGATATCTCTGTGGCCAAAGACTAATTCACATTGATGTGGTTGATTAGGTTCATTTTCTCCTGTGCATGTGCTACAAATATTCTTTTAAGACAATCCTTGTGTACACACTGTTGAGTATAGCTATTGAAGAAACCTTTGAAAAATGCATCAAGAACACCAAGCCCAGTGATACATATACTGCCATCACTTTCATTCAGTGTATTCACAACCTTTACAGCAGCTCAAACTTGTCATAGTACAATATCCCTGATGCATAATCAACTGCACTTTTCACCTGTGTGTCATCAGTGGTTATTGCTCAACATATTTTCTTAAATGCTGTTCTGCTGAGAAAACTTTGATTCAATCCTTTGAATTGTCTTATATAATCATTGAACATATACCAGACTTTCATTGTTTGTACCATTCTAGGTAGTTCAATGATACTGCCATCAACCTTCATTTCCTTTGTACCCTATGACAACAATTGAACACATTCCAGAATGTAACATACTGCTCCCCATATGGAGTTCTCCTCATATCTCTGGCAGCTTTGAGTTCGTTTAACAAGCTCATGACCATTACACAGATACAAGAACTTCTGACACAATGCTGTTGCCTTGTTATTACTCATATGATACTCTTCCTTCAATTTTTTGTTGCTCAATGAAGACGTGATTATCAATTGCAATGCGCTTTTTTGAAGGGATCCATTTTGCAAGTTTTCTTGGCTCACAATCAAATTATCCAAAACCTTCTTCATGTTGCTTTGGCTTGGCTTTTTCAACACCCATTTCACTACTTCTTGGTTTAGAATTTCAGGATCCACAGGGTAAATTAACACACAAATCTTTTCCATACACATTTTGGCCAAATTAACGAGTTGTAACCTTTCAATGTCATCAAGTTCATCCATTTTTACTCTAAATTTAGTTAAAATATGAATGTATCATCACTCTCTCTCTCTCTCTCTGTCTGTGTAACTTAAATTGTTACACAATGCTGTGGTTATTCTTTAAATGTTTTACTTTTGAACAGACTTTATATTCTATTATTTTTGGCATTCTAAATCCATAATCTTACAGAATGCTCTAGCATTTTTTTGTTTGTTAAGTGTAATTTTGTTTAAACATGCATTCATATTATATGATTTTTTTATCTAATACTGAATATATGTTTTATAAATGTTTACAATACATTATCAATTTTATCTAATGCCTGTTTCTTGGGTGAATACATATTTTATTTAAGTGTTACACTGTCAATTTTTTTATCTAACACCAGGCTTTTGATGAATACTCAATTTATTTAATTGTAACACTATCAATTTGATCTTTTTTGGGTGAATGTGTGTTTTAAATGTTACACTTTTGATTTTATCTATCACCACATTTTGTGTTAATATGGGATTTATTTAATTGTTACACTGGTATTTTTCCCTGTAATGTGTTTACATACATTTTTCATGCTCTCTTTTTACTTGTTTATATTTTTTAAAAACCAATTATTTGTTATGACAATAAACATAATTTATTCTACCTATGTTTTTGAAAATTCTGTTTTTGAAAATTGTTTTTTAAAAAATTGATATTTCCCTATCATTTACTAATACATGGTCTATTTAGACCAAAGATTCAATATTTCTGCAGTTTGTGTCAATATAACAACCCACACCCTGAGCTAATAAGATCTGATTTACAGATTAGACATAGGCATATGACAGTTAATTTCTGCATTTATTGTAAAACATATTTCACTAGCAGATTGGATCTTCATAACCATTTTGATAACAAACATTTCAATGAGATTTCCCCACAGTCAGCTTCAAACAACATAAATTATACCATACATAGTTCAGCTAATGCATGTAGAAGGGCATTTGCAAGTTACTTATCAGATAATGTCAACTTGATAGATGTATATGAAGCCTTTTCAGACCACCATAAAGCAATACACCAAGTAATTTCAAACAAGGTTCTGTGAAATTATACTTAACATGCAAAATAGAGATGGTCAAGCCCCAAGAAAATGATGAAGAAAAGACAGCAGCACTTTATCAAACAAGCTTGCCAACATCAGTGTTTAGATTCAGACTAAACAAGAGCAACTTCTATAGACTAGTCAATGAAATTGCAAACTACATCAGTATGTACACTACAAATGGGAGTGGCTTTATATTAAAAAGCATTACCAGAGTTGGGCTCAAAGTGTCCTACATTACACTCCCAGACTAGCTTAGAAAAAATCATTTCCTAGTAAACCTGAAAACCAGTCAATCCAACTTATGTTTTTTGTATAATGCCTACACCCTGAAATTAAACACATGAAAATTGCACACATGAACAAATTTCTCCATACATTACAGTACAAAGGTCTCACACTCCTGCTATCAGTTAATGATATATGTATTTTCAAGACATGGAATTCAATAAACATCAATTTCTATTCTCTAAATTAGTGATGTTTTGTACCAGCATATATGTCTCCATGCTCATATCAACAGACAGTCAATATATTACTAATAGAAGAAGATGATAAGAGTCACTATCTTAGCAAAAGTAGTAAGGTGTATAGTTTGTAAAATCATGTTTGCACAAAATGATGTCAAAGTCATAGACCATTGTTATTTCATTAGAAACATAAGAGGTGTCATGCATAATAATTGTAACATTTTAAATCAGAGCTGAAAATTTATGCCAGTTTTTATGCATAATGGGAGCAAATACAATATGCATATTTTGCTAAAAAGTTTACATATGAAAGATGGGGAGAAGGTATCATGCATCCCATGTACATAGGAGGTGTTTCTATCACTTAGTTTAATGGTGCCAGTAGATGGTTATAATGACAAATAGGGAATTTACAAGCCTATATACAAGGAGCTAAGATTTTTGGGCAGCTATTGTTTCTTAGCCAATAGTTGATCAAACCTTGCAAAAAACATTGGAGCTGAAAAATATCAATTTTAGGAGAATGAATGGGGCAATAGAAGGCATCAATATTTTCACCATATACATGGTTTGATAATTTTGATAAGCTTAATAAATTGGGGCTACCAGATTCAGAACATTGGCAGGATGTTTTGACTGGAAAAATCCCAATAAGCCAGGAGGAGTTGAATTTTGAATGTGAAAATACATGGGTATTGGGTGAATGCCAAACATTTAAACATTTCCATAATAATTATTTACTTTCAGACATGTTATTACTGTTAGATGTTATCAGAGAATTTAGAGTACAGAGCATGGAGACATACAATTTTGACCTTGCCCACTTTTTTACAATATCAAATTTTAGTTGGCACACGATGTTGAAGTACACAGGAATCTTGCTCCATCCAATGCACAACAAAGAACAACTGAATTTTATAGTAAATGGTATAAGAGGAAAAATGTGCAGTAAATTTTCAGATAGGTATTTCAAGGCAAACAATTCAATGGTAGAAGACTATGATACCCAGAAAGTGACCACATATGGTATCTATAGAGACGCAAATGTTTGCTATAGCAGAACCATGTCTTTGAGCTTACCTGTAGGCAGGCTGACATGTGTAGCATCTGCTACCAAGCATTAATGGAGATTTAATTATTCTTTTAAATTATTGTTCTTTGTTCTAAGCTGGTAGGGATGTACATATGTTAACTCTTTACTCTGATACAATATATGTTTAGTTAATCTTCACTTAACTAAAGTAACTGGATACTGTTTAGGTATACTGCCACTGTTGTTCTGCTCTGTGTTCTGTCTATGGCCTATGGCCAACTCTGATCACTTAATCAATTCACATGTGTTTCCATTGCTGATTAAGTGGTTCCAAGCCTTAGGTCAATGATGTTCTTATGTGTTCCTTATCCTAACTCAGTGCAGTTCTCAATGCTATTTGTAACTGACTTAAACTCAATGATGGTCTTATGTGTTCAGAATACTATTGCAGATCAATTTTTAATGTGTGTTCATGATACTTCACAACCTTTCAATGTCACTAACTGCTTAATACTTATTACTTTAGCAATTACTGAAAACTATTGGCTTTAGTTAATTTAATTAAATTAAATTACATAATACCTTGCAGCTTCCTACCTTACATTTAAATAACAATAATACATACTTGGTCTATTTATTGGTCTATTATAGGTCACCTAAGTCTATAAGATAAAATATGTATAACCTATGGTAGGCTATCCAGCCCTTTTACTGATATCAATAATTAGATACATGTAGACAAAAGAATCAATAGTCAGCTAAACGAAGAAAAATTCCTAATCATATACCTAACTTAAATGCAGGTTCATGGTTTGGATCAAGGACCCTGTAGTTGCTCTCGATATGTTCCCAAACCACTACTACTGCATTAACAATTTAGCTTGACATCATTTATAAATAAGCAAACTGATATAAAATCTAAGGATAAGATTTTCAAAGAATTTATTTCAACAAATTCCAAATTGATCTCTAGCGTATTCAAAAAGTACCTGTTGTTCGAAATTCAAATTTAGATCTTCTTCCAAAAATGACTAAAAATAATGGAAGCATATTTGCCCCCTTTGTTTGGTCAAATTAGATGACAAGTACAAATTTGCTATATTAATACTTAGTTGCATTTACAAAGATAATGTGATAATTAAACTTAAATTGTTTTTTAATCAATAATCATAATTCGATCTTAATCTTGACTAATCATCTTCTTAGCAGGATTATGCTTTGGATTATGCTACACTACGTCATGCAAAAATTCGGGGATCTTGCTGAGAGTTTTCCTTGTAATGATAACTATTCCTATCTGTTGGACTCTTTCAATCCTGAACATTTGATCTAGCTGTTTCTCCAAATTTTTGTTATATTCTTTCTCCTTTAGATTGTCAATGATCATTAGATTATTCTTGTTAATGTTAATCTCTGGTATCCCAGCAAGCTGGTGTATGTATTGTAGCATCATCCAAACTAACTAAGCTGCTAATGTCTATTAAGAAGAATAAGATCAAAAACAATTATGATTAAAAATCATTGTAAAAATATATGATCAGTTTAGATTAATTTGTGATTATGCAACCAAGTAAGCACAAGTGTCAATCATGAGAGATTAGTATCTATCAATAATACTTTTGTCAAAACCAAGGGGGCAAAGTCGCTTCCATTATTTTTAGCCACCATCTTGGTAGAAAAACAGCTTAAATTTGAAATCAACAGGTACTTTTCCAAAATACTATAAATAGATTAAATTTTATGTAAGCAATTGATAAATAAATTTATTTAGAATTTTTATATTGTTTTTTCAATACAGTTTGGATATTTAATAGAATGTCAAGCTAAATGAGTTGTGTTTAGTAGTTGTCTGGATCCATAATATGACTGATTCTATGGTCTTTGTGCCAGATCACAAATGTGCACTTATGTTAGGTATAGGAGGTTTATTCTCATTTAGTTGACTCTCAATCATTTACTACATGTATTAAAAATAATAAATTCGAAATACAGAAATTATATCTGTATTATTTTACATCCAAATTATTGACTATAATGTGACCAATTATGAGACTGTGCATGTAGTAATTATTAAATGTAGGTTAAGAAGCTGCTAAGTATTAAATTAGTTATTAAAGCCAATATATTTTGGTAATGGCTACATGCAATATTAATAACTCAGCTAGTGACAAGTCAGGTTGCATTAACATGAAACACTTTTACAAAAAGAGAGATTAAGTCGAATTGTGGCTAGTCTTGAGTATACACCAAGCTAGGATACAATACACATAAGTTATATCAATGAGTTGAGAGGTGGAACTCAATCAAGTGGATCATCAGTGAACAAGTGAAACTGGATGCAGAGATGAGCTTCAGGCGGATGCCCACTATTGATCATTTGGAGGAGATACTGCGTGGCTTTGTCACCTAAATAGCAAACAATTAAATCTCATTAGATTAAGTTAACAGAAAGACATAAAAGCTAAAGCAGTGTTAAGTTAGTAAATCCCTACCCAAAAAATATACAACTGAAGTTGTAATGTAAGAAAGGGCAAACAGTAATAATGCTTCATAGAGGATGTTATATGGCGACAATGACAGCCAAGAACAACAACCATTGTAAAAGAATCTCTTTTATCTATTGGAGGCAAGTAGTTTGCTTCTTAACAGATTATGTAGCATCCACTACCAACTTTAACAGAGAGTAAATGATTCTTTTAAATTATTGTTCCTCATTATATGTGGGTAGGGATGTACTGATGTTTACTTTTATTTAGCTCTGACATGAGATACACTATTTTTAATTTTACTTAACTTAAAGTAACTCGATACTTCTTAGGTTGAAAGAAAAGGAGAGGCAGGTAGACCAAACATTAATAATTGTAAATGTTCAAAAGTTAGAGTGGTGATTATCACAAGATCAATGATAGAGGACATCCCCAAACATTTATTAGATGCTGGTATGCAAACAGAAAATATATTCCCCTGGGAAAAGTCATCAACAGATACAACAACGTCAGAGTTTATTAGATTTGATCTACAGATAGATTACTGGGCCCAAATTTACAGAATAATGGTAGACATATGCATTGCAATTGACCTCTACAAACAAGTGAAAACAGTGGAACTAATGACGGGTGTAGAGAAAGCCAATTCACTCTTTATCAAATGTAGTTTGACACAGAGGCAACAACATCTACAACAAATCCAGAAGATCTGGGAAAACATGAAATTACAGAAGAAAACTGAAGAAAATTGTCCAGTAATAAGAATAGAAGCACTGTCAAGGAAATTCCAAAAGACAAAAGAGGTGGCACTTAGAGAAGTATATAGAGAATTTGAGTTGAATATGAAAAAATAGTTCTAGCATCTAATATTTGAAGAGAAAAACGCACCAGAGATTTAGTATAGAACTACATCATGGATACTGACAATATTTACAACAGAGGATAAGTATGTAAAATTACCAATCTCACAACATATTTACTTCAACAGTTTCCAAATTAATTTCAGCTCTATTTATACTCTAATTCAAAAAGTACCTGTCATTCAAAATTTCAATTTAATTCATCTGCCAAAACAGCTAAAAATAATGGAAGCAATTTCGCCCCCTTTGTTTAGACAAATTATTCAATGACAAGTACTAATTTGCTATTTTATTTCTTAGTTGCATTTACAAAAAAAATGATGATAAATAAAATTAAATTGTTTTAATCAATAAATCATAATTCAATCTTAATGCTGACTAATCATTTGATCTTCTCTTCATTAGCAGCATTATTCTTTGCATTATGCTACATGCCCTCCTCAGCTTGCATTATTTTTAGTATGACTCACTTTCAGTGGACCTGTTCATCAGCTTTTTTTATGATTATTTCTGCTTGGGGATTGCTCCAGCTTGTAGTTGCCAATTCAGGTTGTTTAGTTATCTTAAGTACTGCATCTCTCTCCATTGTTATGGTACTGTGATAGCATAAGAATTTTGCCTCCTTAATATTTTCTGAGATTGGTGTAATTTCTCTGAGTTTGTTCATTTTGGCGGTGAAAATCTCATAAAATTTCCTGTATAGATGTATGGCTTTTATCACTATCATTAGCATCATTTGCGCGTCCACTCTGCTTGTGTGTGCCATTTCCTCACATATTGTTGTGTTTGGATAGAGAAAAGTGAAGTGTACTTGCCACATCCTTTTAGAAGAAACTTATGTTCTTCTTAAATTCTTCTTCTGTTATCATTGTTGGGCCATTTTTGTTTAGTTTCATCATCATCACTATTTCTATGCAATTTGTGACGTTGTAGAATCAGTATTTTTTATCCCACAAATCCAGCCAGACTACGTCATTTACTCCCAAAAATAACATTATTGCTTTGGTGGTTCATTTATCTATCTCATTGCATAGTTCTTTCAGTTGCTCATTTATTGGTTTTCCTTCTGTGTATAGTTGATAAGGAGTTATCACTCCTTCAATGTATACTCTTTCTTTATTGTTGTTGTTGAGCAATATCTCATTTGTCTTTTTATAATCATCTCTTTCAACTATTGCTTTTGCTCCTTCTTGCGTATTGACATAAGTCTTATACTTGTGTAAAAGGTTTTTGTGATCTTTACATTTTTTGGTATCCTCCATCATGGGAGTACCATTGGGATAGATACTGTCTGTGGTGGGGTGCAGATGAGGATTTTCGTCTTAATCTGCCACTCTATCTCTTTATAGTCATTAGATGTTATCAGTGCTGTCACCAGTCCAATTGTGGCTGGGTAGTTATTCTTGCTATCTTTCAGCATCTCCCAAAAATCTGTGTTAGACCTCTTCTGCTCATTTTCACCTGAATTTTTTCATTTACTTCTAATTTGATGTGACGCATTCCACATCTACCACCAGCTGGTTATCCACATTTAACATTTCTTCTAGTTCTGTCTTTGTGAATGCCTCTGTAAACATCAATTTCATTGACACAACTGTTTGTTCTTCCTTTACATATTGGTAATTTCTGGAGCGAATTTCATCTTTTTCTTTTGTTATCTTTATTTTGACTAGGAATCTTTCATCCTCTATATTGATCCATTCCATTGTGTGTTCTAGTGTGGAGGCTTCTGATTTCTCTATATTTATCTTGTCAATCTGCTGTTGTGTTTTTGGGGATAGTATTAATTGTGTTGATGTCAGTAGTTCGTCCTCCTCCAGGATCTCTTTTTTGTTTTGGTTTTCATTTTGCAGACTTTGACAGGTTATGTTATTCCTCCCCTTTGCATCATCTATGCACTTTTTTTAATTTTCACGAACATACAGCAAGGGCTTTCTTTTTCATATCTTCTCATATCCTGTTCTAATATCTGTTGTATATTTTTCTTCTTCATCAATTCAGTGATTTCTTTTGTGTCTGCAATTTTTCTTTTTATAATTTTCTTTGTTGTTAGCCAGGGTTCTGTTTCAACCTGTCTTAGCCTCATTTCAGGTGTGGCACCCCACATGTACTTCCTCATGGATTTCCTCAGTGATTTCTTCTGGCACTATCCCCATTATGTTCACCATGTCTACTGTCGACATTTTTCCCATTTGGCATTATTGACTATTATTCTACTGATGAATTTCTCGATGTCCTGCATGGAGATGTCAGCCTTTCCACGTGTCCTTTCAATAGCCAATTCTTTGTCTGTGTGTGTACCAGTGACAATGCTATCTCATATTTTTTCTCCTTTGTCAATTTGTGTTGTCCTGTTCTTGAAATTGGTAGCATTAATCCTTGTTCTTGTGTGGTAAATATCGCCAATATTTTTAAAATCTTTTGTTGAGTTCAACTTGTATGCTCTGTTAATTGTTTTGATGGGCCTCAATGTGTATTTCAGGCCACTCTTCTTTCATTTTCTTCTGTAGTTTCATCTCCTTCCATATTTCCTGTACCCTGTTTACATTTTCTTGTCTCCCCAAGAATACTACTTGCTCCTTTAGAATTTCACATTTCTTTCTGTTAACACGTAGACCTGACTTGTACAAAATGCTTAATCTTCTGTCCAACTTCTCAAAGTGTTCTTCAATTGTATCACTTGCTATCAGTATGTCATCTATATACGCACTTATCCCTTTTTCAATTTGTTTATTATTCTGTTTCAGAACCTTCGTTACGTATCTTTGCAATGTAGCTGGGGCGTTACATAATCCGAGAGCCATATACATCCACTCTAACACCCCATACGGCATTATAAATGCTGTTTTTTCAATATCCGTAGGCTCCATTGGCNTAAGGAAACGACATCAAAAAAAACAAAAATCAGTTTGGAATAGGATTTCAATAATAACAAATCGTTTATTTACTAATTTGTTCATTCAAACTTATCCATTTCCTTTCTCTTTGATTATTTGTGAGATTACAATCATTCACTAATTTACAAAAATTATTCAAATAATAGTGGTCAACTTCTTTGAAATTAATGAATATGAACGGAAACATACATTTTAACCACTATGTATTTCATAAAAACTAGACTGCAGTCTGGTTCTGCAAAACGTAGAGCCTAAATCAGTTGAACTTGAAAAAACTTGACGCACAATGCCACAAACGCAACCAATTCATCTCTAAGATAAGAAAGTAATCCGATAATAATGAGACTAGTATATTGCGAATTTGGGCAGATATCGGTCTGAGAATTTAACTCATCTTTAGCTCAATATTACTTGGCGAAATAGCTGATTTTGTAGAGACTACTTAAACAATTTCCCACTTTCCACATTGAAGAGTTTTTCAATATGATTCCACTCAGATGGAGAATCTTCTTTTATGTTGTAGAAATTTAAAATTTTATTCTTTTCATTAATCCAACTGTTTCTGATCGACTTGATTGCATGAGACAGATCGTTTAATAGATAAAATAGTACATTTGATATAATAATTCCAAAAGGGGATGCTTGCCTAGACATGGATATTCTTCCGCATCTTGCAGCATTGCAAACAAACGTTGATTGATGCACAGATGGTCACAGATGAGGCCCAAAATTAATATACCAACCTTATGAAGAGTTTGGCAGACTTGCGTGATGGTTTCAAGTAAAAAGTCCGCACGGAGTCTACATATCAGGAGTAATTTAAATGCTACGTTGGTAAAAAGAGAAGGAGGAACAGTTGGTATCATAAATCCACCTAAATTGAAGTCACTGAATACCAATTGGCAGAGTTGATGTAATTTTTAAAAGATGATTACTTCAAAAAAACAGTATTATTATTATAATGATTCTAAATACTAATATCAAATTCATAGTGTACTGCTTATGACCCTCTATGAGGCAGAAGAAATTATCTGTGGAGTAAAAGATGAATAA
Organism: Hofstenia miamia; assembly: GCA_900660155.1. Classification (NCBI taxonomy): domain Eukaryota; kingdom Metazoa; phylum Xenacoelomorpha; order Acoela; family Hofsteniidae; genus Hofstenia; species Hofstenia miamia. Next base: position 305,743 of record CABFPE010000056.1, on the reverse strand, counting down.
TTTGGGCCGGACCGGCCTTGGACCGAATCTTTGGTATTTTGAATTGGGACGGGTTGGACCTAAGCAATCGGGCCATGAGAATCGAGCAAACATTTCAATTTTTCGTTTTACATTTTCAGTTTTTTATGCTGATTTCAGAAATTTTGTTTTATTAATAAATGTGCACTTGTATATCGAATAAATAACAGTTTATCTAAAGTAGTTAGAATGAATTACTATAATAGTAGAAATAAAGGAAATTTAATGAAAAGTTTTGGTTAAGTTAAATATCGTTGGCATGGTAGGAAAC
>CABFPE010000056.1:217486-227904 GCA_900660155.1 Hofstenia miamia | reverse complement strand
TCTGTAGTAGAAGTTTGCAGGAGTGGACGCCTTTTGACAACCACAACCCAAAAAACAGTGCACGCAGTCCAAGCAATGTTTAAGGGTAGTCGAGGAAAGTCAACTCGCCAGGCAGCTCGGGAAAGTGGACTCACCTGCTACACATTGCGACTGTGCTCAAGAAAGAGTTGAACTGGCGTGTGTGGAAGCCGCACTACTGCCAATGTCTCTTGAATGAAGACTGTGACATTCGCATGGAGTTTGGAGAAATCATGCTGACTTAGCATGAGGAGTGGCACAATCTTTTCTGCAACATCCTCTGGAGTGATGAGGTGGTGCTTCACGCTGGAGGCTTTGTCAACCGTCACTACTGCCACTACTCAGTAGGAGAGGATCCTATGATGACAGTTGAAAACATAAAAAATCGTCTCAAAGTAATGCTGTGGTGTGGTATCACCATAGATTAGGTTATGGGCCCATTTCTTTCAACAACATGAATGCTGAATGATACCTTGATATGTTGCGTGACAGAGTCTGGCCAGCTGTCAGCACATGGTAGAACATCAACAAGTTGATATTTATGCAAGATGGTGCCCACCACACTTTGCTCTTGTTGTCCGTGAATGACTAGATGCTGGCTTTTTTTGTTGGGGTTGGGTAAAGTAAGAAGTCTACTGCTCCAAACCAAAGACACTGGAAGAACTGGAGGATCGAATTACGAAAGTTATGCCCACCATCCCAGCAAAGTTCCTAAGAAAGTCAGTGGATGCCATTCCTGGACGTTTCCAGCAGCTGGTGGAAAGATATTGGGAACACATTGAATTTTAGAGATAACTTACCATTTATGCCTGCTTTGTATGATTAATTTTATTGGGAATAAATGAATATAATGTACGATATTTTATTAATCAAAATAGGGAGTTCCGTCCACCCTGGATATATATATATATATATATATATATATATATATAAATCTTTAAAAAACATATTTTCATTTCAATATCTCCTTAGTTTTTAGAATTTATTTAATGCATTATTGGCTAGATACAAATTCCTTTAAATTTATTGAAATTTGATTTTAATAATATTACATTTTTGATTAAAAATTACAATTGACTCATTGCATGAGCAAACAAGATGTGGCTCCTCTTCAATTTCATAGCCATTTTCGTCATCATTTACACTTTCAATTTTTTGCAATAGTTTTCCCCTTGTAACATTAAATATATTCAAGGAGCAGTCATCCAATCCAGCAATTAGAACATTTTCAGTTAAAAATGAAACCCCTTGATAATTTTTTTGTGATTTACCAAATGAATGCACTAATGTAATGCTTTTATTTTTGAAGGAAAATAAATGGATTTCATCAAATCCACCCAAAGCAATATGCTCTAAGTTTCCACTTAGACTCATGCTTGTACAATTTTTCCAAGAGAATGGAAGATCTGCTTTTTCATGTTCCTTGGTATATACACAATATCTGAAGAGCACTGACCTCTTCTCAGAAAGAAATAGAATGTATTTGCTGCAAGGACTTGAGCAGATAATTGTTAGATCGCTATAGCTACAAAATGAAATTTGAAATGGTTTTGAACTTGCTAAGCTTTTGTCTATTTCAATTAACCTATCAGCTGTGTCCTTGTTTGAATAACATAAAACAAGAATATTATGATTAGGAAATAATGCCAAGTAATTTTTACGGTAGCCATAGCAGCAATTTTCAATAATATACTTTTTATATTCACCAGTATTTGAAACAGTAATGAGATTTTCTTCATTGTTGACTTTCTTTAAAGATAAAATAACATCGTATTCTTTATCATACAAAATATCAGATAAACGTGATTCTGATGTATTTTGAGGTAGACATGATAATAAAATAGCGGAAGCTTTTTCATACTCCAAAGAATTGCTTTGCATTGAATGATTCATGTCCATGTTCTTCTCAAATGGTAAACCAAGGCTACCAATACAGGCATCTATGTTTTTTCGTACAATTATTTCATCAAATTCATTAGGAATTAGCTTTAATTTCTCAAAGTCAATAAACTGTAATTTGATGTTAAACTCATTTTGTGAGATGTCACTAATTTCTTTATAAATTTTATCAATATCAAAATATGATAGTTTTTTTTGATAGTCTTTTGTGCTTGTTAAAATCTTAGAAATATTTTTCTGAGAAATTTCTATATTTTCAATGTTTGCTTCAATTTTATTAATATATTCTGATTTTCGTCTAGGCATTAACTCTATTAGGTTTTCATATGCTTCATTTGCTTGCTTTATTATGTAATCACGTCTCTTTCTTGCTCTTAACTCCAATTGTTTAAAAATTTGTTCAGTTTCATTTTTCAACTTTATTGAATAATTCTTGTAAGATTTTAGTTCATTCAGCTTCACTTGAACATTTTCAATAATTTCAGAAATTTCAGCCTTAAAATGCTTCTTCCTGCCTACTAAAGTTTGTATATTGTGCTGAGCATGTAATGTAAGAGCACAGGTGACACATAATATCATATCACATGCTGTTTCACTACAGTAATATTCAAATTTTTTTTTATGGGTCTTACAGTATTGAATTGGCTTATTGGCTTATTACTTAATGAATGAACTTTGTGATGCTTTGTTTTCCGACCTTTTCCATGATTAAGTCGACAGCTTAAGCAGTAACATACCTTGCATTCTTGACAGTAATATACTTCTTCTGGCTCAAGGATTTCATCACATATATTGCAAATAATTCTAAATGAAGGATCATTTTTGACTGGCCTGAGAATTTTTGAAATGAACTCATTTATTGGCCAGTGTGGTAATATGTCATCATAATGAGTAATAGCTTGGCATTCACAACATGTAATTTCCTTTTTGAACTTCATTCTTTTCTTTATACATCTCATGCATAGGGAATCTTTGCATTTCAGTTCATAGAGATCTTCTTTGATCTCTGCACAAGAACAACATTGCAAGTGTTCCAAATAGATATCCATTGCACTTTCTAGCTTGATTATTAATATCTGAATGTTTGAGTAATCACAACTTGTATTGAGATGAATTTCTAGGTTGGCACACAATACTTGTGTATTGTATCTTTATAATCAGTGCCAAATTGATTGTCAACTTTCAAACATTTCAAGTTTGTGATTGTATTTCATTATTTCTTATATTATAAATTTTCAAATAAAGGACAAGCCTTATTAAATGGAACTTTAAATTGTCAAAATATTGTGACTTCAACCCTGAAAATATTAAAATTTGTTTAATGTAGCATAATTGGAGAAAAGTACAGAAAAAGTAAAAAAATAATAAAAACTTTTGTGATATATTTTCTATAATATTGTAAAAAGTTGCATATTTATTAAAAACAGCATCAGTTTCAGGAAAACATTTTGAGAGATTAGTAAAACAGCTTGTTTTAATTAGAAAGCACATGGTTTAAATTAACAAAGAAGTCCATGTAAATACATTATTGACAACAGTTCCTATAACAATTGTTTGCCATTTCTATATAAATATTGCCTGAAATTCTAAATTGATTGATGAGTAAAGCTTTATTGGATTATTTTTGAATTATAATAATCTTGCTTACTATCTAATGGAAGCTAAATGTTAAGGCATCCAGGTAGTAGTCAGGAATTCACAAAGACATTTACTGGAATTTGTATATGGTGATCATCTCCAGATGTCATGTCCTGNTAAATGTTAAGGCATCCAGGTAGTAGTCAGGAATTCACAAAGACATGTCCTGACTATTGATATTGTGAATGTAGGTTAAATGTATAATATGGGTTTTCATATCATTTGATTAGCATACATAACAAATTATATATATATATATATATATATATATATATTGTTCTTTTTTTAGTGAGCATGTCATTGTCACCATGTGAAATCCAGTACTCTCCATTATTTCATTATAAATGACTATCCTTGACAGTAACTGTTTCAACATTCTATCCATCAGTATTACCAATTCCTAAACTGTTAGCTTCCCATGCATGTTACTGAATATATCTATAATGCATTTGCAAGTAATGCATGTGACTGACATTGTTGTGTTTAGCTTCTACCAGTGCTGCTGACTTAAATGGTGTCAGACTGACATGGTGTAGTTGTAGCAGATGAATCACTCCTGAGCAATTCTCAACATGATGTCTGTGGTTAACTTGCTTAACATTGAACACATAAATTTATCCCATTGTGAGCCAAGTGGATTTGCACAATGTAATGATTTCATTGTAAGCAAATAGTAATAATGCCTTGTAGAGGGAACACATAAGTTACTTTGTTGAGCTGAGACTTGGAACTACTCAATCAACAATGGAGGCACATGGATGTGGATTGGTTCAGAGATCAGAGTCAGCCAGAGGCCATAGTGAAATCATGGAAAGGAACTGCGACAATGGCATACCTAAATAGCATGGAGTTAATGCAAGTTAACAATAATGTATCTCATGTTGGAGCAGGGAAATAACAATGCATCCATACCTGCATATAACAGGAAACAATGATTTAAAGGAATAATTAACTCTGTTAAAGCTTGGTAGTGGATGCTACACCATGGCATGTATAAATTTAGCTAATTATTTTTGTAAAACTATCTGATAAATTTAATTATTATTAATCTATGATAAGTTTATTGAAACTAAATTTCTATTACAATGTAGTTTTCATTATGACAACTTCTGGTATACTATGAAAATACTAGTATCACTTACAGGTCTTTTTGAACTGTTTTTACTTTTCCTGATTGTTAATAAATATTGTACAAATGAAAATAATATTAAATATAATTTTTCTTAAATTCTGCCTCTAAAACTTGTAAGAATAGGTGCTGTAAAATTCTGTACTCTCAATGGTAGACATTGTTATTTCCATTTTAATCCAGTGTCATTGATAGTAGCTTTTTCAGCACTCTATTTGAATATATCTGTAATGTTTCTGTAAGTATTATCAATGATTAATGATCGTGTGTTTAGGTTTTAATGGCTTGCACCAACCCAATGTCTTGTTATTGGATGAGTCCCTTCAATGCAACTCTCAGTGTAAAATGTGGTTAACTTGCGGAATTAGTAACAAAGAATTCTTTCTCATTGTACATTGAAATATTATATTTGTAATAAAAAATGTACCCTAATAGAGAATAATTTAGCCATTAGTTTTAGTTTTCTAATTAATCAGTCATTTATAATGCAATATTTAATTTACTTACAACTTCATCTCTCTCCTTTGAACATCAGTGAAGAAAAGTTCCTTCTTTAAACAGTTAGAGCATTAGAGATATAATCAATTGAATTATTACACATTTAGTATATAACAACTAATTCCAATATTGATTGAATTATTAACATATAATATTTAGTCAGTAAATTAACTTTGGTTGAGACTTCAATAATCACTTTTTAACAATTAATTAGGTAATAAAGAAATTGATAGATCTTATAAGGCACCATCTACTTTGATCAGCAACTTCACCACCACCATTGCCATCTACAGGCCATACCAGAAAAACCGCCATTTGTATTTTCCATATTATTGGTTAATATTGGTTTGTTCTCATGTGCTTGTATAGTGGCTATTGAATGCATTAATGCACTTAAAAATTATTGAATAATGCTATTGATTATGTTTGGTAACTAATATTGACTCACACAATATAAAAAGCTACTGCTTCACCTCATTCACCTCATAGATAATTATAGAGTGCAGTAAGGAAAACCAATACTGTTTGTTTGAAACATTGCATCAAAATGGTATGAATGCCACAGAAATTCATAGTATGATATTCAAAGCTTGAACTAATGAATGTTTGAGTGTTAGGCGCATATGGGAAATATGTCAACAATTCTGAGAAGATGATAGAAATGACTTCCACCAAACCAAAGGAAGTGGGAGAAGATCAAGTGATTTATGGGATCAGTCTGTTATTCAAGTAGAACAACTGATTATTGCTGACCCAACCTTATTGGTCCAGCATATTGCATTAAATTTTCAAATTTCATATACAATTGTCCAGAGAATTTGAACAGATGATTTACAGAAGAAATGTATTGCAACAAAATAGATCCCACATTTTTTGACAGAAGCTAAACAGGCTGTTTGATTTGAGAGATGCCTTGACTTAGTTGAACACTTGGGTGCTCATTAATGTTGATCAAATCTGATAACCATTGATCAAAAATGGTTTTACTGCATGAATATATTACCAAAAAATCAAATTGGTCAATGGATAACTCCAGGTGGTGATCATCCATCATTGCAAATGCCTTGCTCTACAACAAAGGAAAAAAATTTATGGCAATAATCTGAGTATCACAAAGTGGACACTACTACTTCAAAATACTGCCATGTAATACATCAATAACTGCTGAACTTTACATTAATTTAGTGAAAAATCGTCTGCATTTTATGTCTACTCTGAGACCACACCCAATCCTTCCAGAGAATTGCCAAATTATGCATGACAATGCAACCCCACATGCAGCCTTGACAACAGTAGAATATCTCAACAAATGCAACATAAGATTACTGAAGCAAGCACCTTATTCCCCTTACACAAATCTATGTGATAGATATATTTTCCTGAGGCTAGAAGCCATACATAACAATGATTTTGATAACATTAATTATCTCTATCATTTTCTAACAGAAGAGCTTCCTAAATTCACTGCAAACCATATGGCAACTGCATTAGATGCAATGATAGAAGAATGAAGAAAAATAATTGATAAAACTGGACTTTTTGTAGTTTGTTTCAATTTTGTTTAATTATACATTTGTCAATATATGTCAAATCATTTTTCTTTATAAGTTAAGAAATATACAAATGGCAGTTTTTTCTGGCATGGCCTGTTCAAAAATCCTATTAATTAAAGAAAGTTAACAAACAACTGAACTTGATTGAAAGCTTATTGTTAATAACCTTTGTTACAATTTCATAATTCATTCTAACAATATCTGGTATACCATACAAAACTAAAATCACTTACAGGTCTTCTAAATTAAAATCCCCTCTAATCTGATGATCAATATTAATTCAAATGTCTGATTTCTGTTTTGGCTCATATCAATTAAATGCCAATTGATTGACTTTTAGCAAACTTATTTTTGCCATAAATTTTTTTTGGAGTTGTATTTATAAAACTTGATTACTAATAAATGTTGTACAAATATATTTACTAAAAAAATTCAAATCACTAACTTGTCCCTACTATTTTTATGGTAAGATAAAGTGCCTTTCCATTGGCACTCCTCTACTTAATTGAGGCAAACAAGAATGCCTTTCTGTTTGCATTCTGTTACAGTGCCTTTCCACTTGTAACTTTCCATTTTGGGTGAGGCTAACAAAAGTGGTTTTCATTTACATTCTGTCTGGTCTGCAAATTCTAGGTTAGCCTGTTTTCTTAGGTCAATATTGCTAGGGAATAAATAATATTATACATTTGAGGTGAATATGAACAGTCTGTTAGATATTGTAGTGTAGAATCACTTTCCAACCCCAATTGAGCTAGAATAAAACCCATAAATTTATTTCTCAGCTAATTCAGCAGGAATTGCTCTATCAATTTTAATAATATTTATCTGTTGGCTATTTAAAATCCTTAAATATAATTAATTGCTTCATCTAACACCCACTATTTAGGTGAACTTTAATCATATCCAACTAATCCATTTAGTCATTTCTTTTTTCATTTCACAGAACCCTCAACTCAGCCACAAGAATTATGTGTGCCCTAGGTCAGTGCAGTGCTACTATTCATCATGACACAATTTTGCTTTACTCATATACATGTAAACACTAGACATTTATAGAACTGTGTGTGTTTTGTTTCGCAAATGAGCAACTAGGAAAGCCACTAGCTGATAGATAATTAGCTATGTTTTAAGTTAATAAAGTTACTATCACTAACATTTAGACATAGTAAAATTACAAGAGTAGCTTGTCATCTTACATGTAATCATTTAATAATGATAATATATTATTATTAGTCTAATTTAGTCAAAAATTTGGATATAAAACAATAGGTTAATCCCTATGGTTGGCCAACTAACCAATATTGAGTTTGTTACTATATGTGAAATGATAGTGAAAGATAGCTAGCTAAGCAAACAGTGAGAAAAACCCTTAGTCATATACCTAACTTAAGTGTAGTTCATGACAAATGTGAAGAATCTAGAGCCATTGCCAACATCAAACCTTACATCTATTATACACAAATCACATATCTAACAATCAATTAGTAATTCAAATTGTTAAACAAATTGAAAAATAAAGTAATTTTGCAGAATTTTCTTCATTACTTTTACACTGTGTTGCAACTATTTACAATATTATCAAAGCTATTATCTGCTGCCATAATATTTTAAATTTGTGTAGATCAAATAGTCCTCAGATTTTTGTCAAACATTTTGGTGACAGGTGTTTGCTCATATATTGATTTACTACAAACATCTTAGTTAGTTTAATCATTATAATTATCTGATTTATATTTTTAATTTCTTTTTCAATCTTATTCTTCTTGTTTGCAGGAATCAGCAGAATTATGAAGGATTATAATACACATCCTGTTCAGATTCCATTAATTTTAGCACATCTCTTTCTCCATGCACTATTGGATCTCTCTGCTTTATTAGAGTTTCAGCTTTTGGTTCTTTGCATTTTACATTTGAAAACTCTGGTTGCTTCATCATTTTAAATTCTGTCTCCTTTTCTGTTGTTACTTTGCATATTTGAGAAATTTTGTTTCTTTTATTGATTCCAAAATCATGGTAATATCTCTCAGTTTATTCATTTGTTCAAGAAAAATCTGGTAGAATTTTCTATATAAATGTAATCATTTTAGGCTGATCATTAACATCATTTTCATGTCCACTATATTTGTATGACTTTCTTCTTCTTGCATTTTCTTTGTGCTGTAAAAGAATTGAAATACTTTCAGTAGACTTTGTGTGTTTGCCACATCCTTATAAAAGAAATTTATGTTGCCACATACTTCTTCTTCTAATATTTCAATTGTGTCATTCTTTATCATTCTGATCATCATTACTATTCTCTGTTCCATGTGTCAAACCAAACTATATCATTGAATTCCAAAAATAATATTACTGCTTTTATAGTTCTCTTTTCTATTTCTTCTCTTAATTGCATTAGTTGTATATTTATCAATTCAGCTTTGCTAAATAAGTCATATGGCATTATCTTGTACCATAATCCATCACAAACACTGCTAAAGAAACTAAGATAAAAAAAGACAATAACAATTGAATTTACCAACTAATGTAATGCTATTAGCCAACCAAGTTTTAGTAATCAAATTTAATTAATGTACAAACAAGTATTTGCTGATAGTTCAATTTGATCAAAATCTGGGAATGAAATAGCTCCTCATTAATTTTTGCTAAAACATGCAGATGACTCAGTGTGAATTTGAATTTTAGATCAACAGTTACTTGTTTTTTATTAGAGTATAAATATGAGAAACACAGTGCTAATTTGATGAAGTAAATTCTTAGGAATTTTTTCACTTTACTACTTATTTTGCATTTTTATTATTTAATTTAAATGTTTAGATAAGAAGTTAGTGCTGAGTAGTATTCAGAATTCCATGATGGGAATGATTCAAGGTTCTACTGTACATCATCCACATAAATCTCAAATAAGTTGCAAAATGTTGAGCAGAATGGATTAAGATCAAAGAAAAGATGATTAAAAAAGTTGTAATCAAATCAATTAGAATTTTTAAGATTTATTTGTATTATGCAACTAAGAAACAACATGTGTCAAAGAGAGATTTGTATCTGTTGATAAAAATACTTTTGACTAAATGAGGGGGCAACGTTGCTTCCATTATTTTTAGCTGCCATCTTGGCAGAAGTTTAAATTTGAATTGACAGGTACTTTCTGCATTTACTATAAATAGATTAAAAACCTTGTAAGAATTTGATAGAGAATTTTACTTGGAATTCTTATTTTNNNNAAGTTTAAATTTGAATTGACAGGTACTTTCTGCATTTACTATAAATAGATTAAAAACCTTGTAAGAGTTTGATAGAGAATTTTACTTGGAATTCTTATTTTGTTTATACTTTAATGGTTTGAATATTTAATACAATGTCAAGCTAATCAAGCAGTGTTTAGTAGTGGTCTGGATCCATTACAGAGAACAATTCTAGGGTCTCTGTGCCAGATTATGAAATTGCACATAATGTAGAATCTTGACAACCTTCCAAATAGTAAACTTAAGTGTAATTTAAGAGCTACTTTGACTATTTCTTATTTTTACCAAGTAAGGTAGGTGACAGATTCCAAATTCCATCTCTTAACACTTAGACTAATATCTATGCAACAACTATCTTTGATGCTCAGAGTAATGACAGTGTAATTTAGGTTCAAGACAAGAGATGGTTGGTACAAAGTACAGGGTTACACACTTGACCTG
>CABFPE010000056.1:176992-191819 GCA_900660155.1 Hofstenia miamia | reverse complement strand
GCAATGGACACAGAATTACAGTCCATTAGTTCACCCTCAGAAAGGAACCCCCCAGAGACAAACCCATTGGATATAATGATTATACTAAGAAAGAGCCAAGAAAATGAAGAACTCTTAAGACAACAAGTAGAGCAATTGACTGAGAAAGTCAAAGAGATGGAATGACAAAACAAAACAATACTCTCTGAAATCAGAGTAAATATGGAACTGCAGCTAGAGGAACAAAGCCAACTATTCCAAAACGAAATTAAAACCCTGACACACCAACTTTCAGAGTCTAACAAAAGTTTCTGGAGCAAAACCAGTAATGGCAAGAATGAATCAAGAGCTGGAAAGAACAAATAGACAGTTAATTGAGAACAATGACCTACAGGCAGGAGAATTGGAACAGCTGAAAGACAAATTGAGATTACTACAACTAATGGAAGAGGAAAACAGAAGCAACATGCGAACCCATGAAATAGAATTTCATTCTAGAAGGGCAAGCAAATTGCAAGCACCACAGATACCAACCTGCAAAGAGGTGACCTATGAGGAATCAGATGAAGATTCAGACCTCAAGAAACAGAAAATCATAAATGAAATTACAAAAGCAGTGACCACTCAACTGCATGAGGAAGATGCCATAAGAAACCACAGAAAACCCAAGTTTAAAGACTCAATATTACCACAAATGACCGCCAGTGATACAATACCCTGTAAAGCACCACTACATAAATTCAACAGAAGAGTAGATGGTTACAACCCCACATTTGCTGAATGGCTACAAATGTTCAAGCTAATGATCTCGGAATGAAAAGTCAGTCAACAGGCAGCAGCAGTGAGACTCCCACTATATCTAACAGGAGCAGCTTCTCAGCACTACCTGCTTCTAGATGCAGAAACAAAAGGAAATTATCAACTATTAATTGGAGACTTTATGAATTATTATGAGAACAAAAGCTTCAAAAATGAATATCGAATTATTCTAAACACAACAAAAATGAAGAAAACTGATGACATTAGAAACTATATGCAACAAGTTTGAGAGAAAACAGATATTCAAAATATGATTTGTTCTCACACATCTGCAATGGGATGCCTGAAAGCGTCAGAATGCAGTTTGAAATAAAATGTGACGTTGATGATAAGCTGGAGAGAATGATCAGGAAAGTGGTTGACATACAAGCAACCATCAAAAACAACACCTGAATATATGAGAGAGAAGTGCCAACCTGGAGAAAAAATCTCAAATCACGTACCCCCAACAAAGCTTATACAGAAGCACAGCAAGACAAGATAATAAAAGTAAAAGGAAAAGATGGAAAAACCAGGAAAGTAAAAGAGAAGGACGTCAAATGCTATGGTTGTGGACAGATTGCCCAAAACAAATAAATGTAATTGGGAATGAAGAGGCTTATTATGATGAAGAAGACGTATTATAGACAGAAGACAAAATCAACAAAACATTGCCAACCAATGTGGAGTCAGAAAACTAAGCAGATGCCCATTAGGAGATCATTATGCTTTCTGCATGGCTTCCTCACCTAAATACTGAATAGTTAATTCTAGGTTACATAAGTTAAGGGAAACAACAAGTCAAGCAGTGTGCAATAAGTAAATCCTTACCCACAATAACACAACAAAGGTTGTACAGCAACAATAGGTAAGCAGTGATAATGCCTGGTAGAGGATGTTACAATAGGTCCCCTAAGTCTATCAGATAAAATATGTATAACTTACAGTAGGCTATCCAGCCCTTTCTGCCAATGTTAATTATTAGCTACATGTAAATGATTGAATCAATAGCCAGCTAAATGGAGAAAAACTCCTATTCATACACCTAACATAAATGCAGGTTCATTGTTTGGATCAAGGACCCTTGAGTTGCTCCCAATATGTTTCCAAACACTACTATTGCATTTATCATTTAGCTTGACATTCTGTATAAATAAGCAAACCAATATAAAATCTAAAGATAAGATTTTCAAAGAATTTACTTCAACAATTTCCAAATTGATTTTCACTCTATTTACAGTTGAATTCAAAAAGTGCCTGTTGTTTGAAATTCAAATTTGTTTGTCTGCCAAAATAGCTAAAAATAATGGAAGTGAATTCNTACATAATAACTCACAGTTTCCTACCTTACATTTAAATAACATAATACATGCTCAGTCTATTTATCAGTCTATTATAGGTCACCTAAATCTAGGAGATAAAATATGTATAACCTACAGTAGGCTATTCAGCCCTTTCTTGCTGATGGTTATTATTGATAACATATAAATGATCGAATCAATAACCAGCTAAACAGAGAAAAACTCCTATTTGTACACCTAACATAAATGCAGGTTCATGGTTTGGATCAAGGACCCTCAAGTTGCTCCTGATATGTGCCCAAACCACTACTATTGCATTTACCATTTAGCTTGACATTCTGTATAAATAAGCAAACCGATATAAAATCTAAAGATAAGATTTTCAAAGAATTTACTTCAACAATTTCCAAATTGATTTTCACTCTATTTACAGTTGAATTCAAAAAGTGCCTGTTGTTTGAAATTCAAATTTGTTTGTCTGCCAAAATAGCTAAAAATAATGGAAGTGAATTCACCCCCTTCATTTAGTCAAAATTTGAAGACAAGTACTAATTTGCTATGTTATTACTTGGTTGCATTTACAAAGATAATCTGATAATTAAACTTATATTGTTTTTCTAACTAACAATCATAATTCAATTTTAGTTTCGTCTAATCATCTGATCTTCTTTCTTTATTAGCAGCATTATGCTTTGGATTATGCTACACTATTCAACTAATCAAAAGAAAAACCCCTATACCTAACCTATGTGCACTTTCATGGTCTGGCACAAGGACCATTGAATCATTCGCTATGATGTATCCAGACCACTACTAAACATCACTCAATTAGCTCAACATTGTATTAAATAATCAAAACATTATAGTAGAACAAAATAAGAATTCTGAATATAATTCTTTATCAATTGCTTATTTAATTCGTATTTATAGTAATTAAAGAAAAGTACCTGTTGATTTCAAATTAAACTTTTCATCTGCCAAGATGGCGGCTAAAAATAATGGAAGTGACTTCACACCCTTGTTTTGCCAAAAGTATTTTAAGCAAGTGATACTAATCTCTCATTTTTGACACATATTGTTTCTTGGTTGCATAATAAAAATAAATCTAAATTAATCTAATTGATCTAAATACAATATTTCTAATCATTGTTTCTTTGATCTTATTCTCATTCTTCTCAATGTTTGCAGCTTATTTTTGATTTGTTTTGGATGATGCTACACGCCCTCCTCAGCTTGCATTATTTTTAGCACAGCTCATTCTTCATGTACAAATGTGTCCACCTTCTGAATTATTGATTCAGCCTGTTGATCAGCAAATGTGGTTTTTTCAAATTCAACTTGTTTTGTCATCTTCAAGACTGCCTCTCTTTTGGTTGTCACTGTATTTGCATACTTTAAAAATTTCGCCTCTTGAATGTCCTCTGCTATTGGCATGATTTCTCTTAGTTCATTGATTTTCTGTGAGAATATTTTGTAGTACTTTTGATATAATTGTATTCCTTTGATTCCTATCATTAATGTCATCTATGCGTCAGCCATGCTCATGTCAGCTAGGTCTTCTCTGATCTGAATATCTGGATAAAAGAACATAAATACTTTTCTTAGACTGCAGGTGTTTGCTATGTCCTTATAGAAGAAGCTAATGTTGTCTCTTACTTCTTGTTTAATTATGTCATTTGGATCATTCTTGTTGATTTGCATCATTGTTACAATTTCAACTCTTTTTGTCACATCATAGTAATGGTACTTTCTCTCCCAGATATCTGTCCATATGATGTTGTTCACCCCAGAGAATAGCATTATTGCTTTTGGAGTGTGGCTTTCTATCTCTTTCCTCAGATCTTGTAGTTGTATATTGATAGGTTTGCATTATGTGTACAGTTGGTATGGCGTTATCATGCCTTCAATGTATACTCTCTCTCTGTTATTGTTCTTCAACATTATGTCTTTCAACTTCATATAGTCGTCATGTTCTATTATTGTTTTCACCTTTTTCTCTGTGTTCATGTATGACTTATATTTGTGCAGGAATTTTCCCGACTTTAACTTCTTTCAGTAGTCTCCAGTGTGGGAGGACCATTGGTATCACAATCATTTCTTGCAGTTTGCAAATTAAGATCTTTGTTTCAATTTGTCTTTCAATGTGTGGGTATGAACCTTCCATTGTTGATGCCATTGCTAGGCCTATTGTTGCAGGATAATTCATTTCAGCTTCTTAATGCTTGCATGAGTCCCCTTCTACTTAGTTTTAATCATATTTCTTCTTCAATGGCTATTTTTGCTGTTATACATTTGACGTCTACTGCCAACTGGTTGTGTGGTTTTAATAGTTCTTCCAGTTCCATTCTTGTAAATGCTTCCATGAACATCAATTTCATTGTTGCCACCATTTGTTGTTCTCTGATGTTTTGTAAATTACTTTCTTTGATATCTTTGTTTTCTCTGGTGAGTTTTATTTCAACTAGGAACCATTCATCATCCATATTAATCCATTCTATTTTTCTTGCTGGGCTTATCTCTCCCCACTATTCTATGTTTATTCTGTCAATTGTCTGCTGAGATTTGGGAGACAACAGTAGTTGTGAGGATGTTAGCATATTCTCCTCCTCCATTTCTGCTTGTGTCTTTGTGGCCATCTCACAGACCTCCACTGGTTCAGTTATTCCTCCTCATTTCATCATTTCTGCACTTCATATAATTATTGTGAATGTGCATCATGGGCTGTCTGATTCATATCTTTCCATTTCACATTCAAGTATTTTCTGTACATTCTTCTGCAGTACTGTTTTCCTGATCTCTTCTGTACTTGCTAGTTTCCATTTAATGATTTTTCTTGTAGTTATCCATGGTTGGTTCTCCATTTGTCTCATTTGTGTTTCAGATGTTGCTCCCCACATATATTTCTTCATTGGTTCATCAAATATTGTGATTTTGCTTGGCATATCCCCATCTTGTTAGCTATATCTATTATCAAAATTTTTCCCATTGGGCTCTCACTCATTATCATATGACTGAGTATTTTTTCAATTGTTTGTACTGGCTTTTCCGATTTATTTGGTGACTCCAGCCTTTCAATGTGACCTTTTAGTAACCAATTTTTTGTTTGTGTGTTGATTGGAGCCATTTTTATTTCGAATTTCTTTGCTTTTGCTAACTTGTGTCTGATATGCCGCGAGATTGGAAGTTTTAATTTTGTTTCTTCAGTTGTGAATATTGCTAATATCCATGCTGTTGTTCTGAAATTGATTTCTGGTGCATTTTTCTCCTTGAATATTAACTGTTTAAAGTCTTTTTTTGTATTTTGCTTGTAGGTTCTGTTCACCTCTGTCAATGCTATCTCTACTGATTTGTAGAATTTTCTTGATGGCGCTTTGATTTTGATTTCTGGCCAACCCTCCTCCACTTTTTGTTGCAGTTTCATATTTTTCCATATTTTCTGGATCTGTTTTAAATGCTCCTGCCATTGTGTTAGGCTAAATTTTATGAATAGTGTGTTGGCCTTTTCTATACTATCTGTGTCTGCCATCAGCTTGATTGTTTTTGTTTGTTTGTAGAGGTTGAACACGATGCATGGGTCTACCATTATTCTATAGATTTGCGCCCAGTAGTCTATTTGTAGATCAAATCATATCAGTTCTGGGATGGTTGTTTCTTTTGGTGTTTTCTCCCAAGGGAAGATGTTTTCAGTTTGCATGCATGCTTCTCATAGGTGTTTGAGGATTGTTTTGTTTGTCAACCTCGTGATTATTGCAGCTCTCATCTTCTGTACTTTTGCCATTCTTAGTGTTTCATTGATCTTCTTGTCCAGGTTTTTTGTGTATTCTTTTTCTTTCAACATGTGTATGATTGTGAATTTTTCCTCATCCATGTTAATTTCCGGTATCTCTGCTATTTTGTCTTTGTATGCCATTATAGCTTGCACTGTCTCCAGTGTAAAATCTTCGTCAAATAGGATGTGCACTGTGCTTCACATGTATGGTCTCTCTAATGTTTCATTCATCTCCTGTGGGTAGCTTATAATCACATTTACTTTTAGTCTATTGTTGGCATCAAGCACTATCAGTAGATTTTTTCCTTTCAGCTTTACAACTTTCCTGATGTGTGCTTTTGTTTCTGGGAACAGTTTTGCAAATGCATTATACTGCATTTTCAATGTTGCAATAAAATAGAGGTGTAATGTTTCTTCATTGATTTTAGACATCTGTTTTTCTCTTTCTTTAGATTGTACAGTTCTCTCCTAGGTGGTTTCTGAGGAGGTGTGTAGCTGGGTCATCTGTAATAGAAATTTGCTTGTGCTCAGTTCAGAGTCCATGGGCTGTGAATCTGTGCTGATAGTTTCTACTGATTTGCACTTGAATCAGCTCAAAGTTACTCCTACCAGCACTTGACCAGTTGTGGTTCCTGTGGGGATAGTGTCAGCCTTTAATCACTTTCACATCTCCACAGTTCCTCCACCACTTACACCTTCCTCTGCAATTCCCAGTGTCTCACTGCCCTTGAATCAGCATTGTGTACTCTTGGAAGGAAAGTTGAGCTGCTGTGCACCAGTTATCTGCGTGCCCTTGAATTGGTGGTGCAGATCTCTGGTGGGAGAGGCTTTTGTCCATTGGTCTCCCTGCCCTTGAATTGGCATTGGGGACTACTAGGACGCCTTCTCACTCTACGTCTTCTATTCGTTGGTTCCTCATTCTCATCACTTCTGCCCTGGAGTCAACATCTGGTTTGAGAACTTCTGCGAACTCTCCTTCTCCTGTTAGTGGTTGAGAGCTCCTCTGGTTGTTGATTCCTGCACACTCTCTTCTTCATTTGTGGGTGCATCATTTTCCTCTAGTTTCCTAAATTCAGTTAGTAAATTTATATCCCATATTTCAGGGTCATATAGAGGTTTATTTCTTGTTGTCCTTTGAGGCAGCACTCTCTGCCTCATAGTGTCATTTCCAATGTCTGCTGTGAATTCGTCATCAAATCCCTCTTTGTGTAAGCTATCTAAAGCATGCCTATCATATATAATTTCATTGCCATTAATTTGGCATATTTTGAATTTGGCATTCTCATCTATATTTGTCTCTTCAATGTCTGCTGTTGCTCTCTTCAGGTTTTGGAAATGTAATAGTCTATTGTTATCTAGCATGTATTCATTATTCAGTAGTGTTTGTGTTATCATGTGAGGGCCAGATCATACCATTTTCAACTTCTGGACTTGGTTTGTGTCTGTGAGCTTAATCAGTGTAAATGCTTATACTTTATCTCCTACTTTGTGTGTGCGCCCGTAAATTTTTTTATTGTAATTACACTGCTGTCTCACTGCTGATATCTTTATGTTGTGGCACATTGTTTTGTGGATTCCTGTGATTTGGTTCTTCAGTTGTGTTACATGTTCATAATCCAACTTTCCACTGTAATTAGTGTATTGCATTGAAAGCAGGGTCGCTGCTACTCTTCTGAACATTGCCTTGAATGGTGAGACTCCAGTCATTGCATGCACCAAGGTATTATAGAAATATTCAATCATCTCAATGAATTCTCTCCATCTGCTTCCCCCTATCCTTGATGTTGCTACACTAATTAACTTGATTAGTGTTCAATTAATTTTCTCCACTGCTCCATTGGCCTGTGGATGGTACACAGTAGTCCATTCACTTGCAATTTCCAGGAGTTTTGCCATCTCTTGAAAAAGTCCACTCTTGAATTGGGGCCACTTATCCATTATAATTGTTTCCATCAGCCAGAGTCATAGTATCTATTCTTTTAGTACCAGTTCATCTGTGGTTTCTGCTGTGGTGTTCCTCATTAGGCCCATCCTTGCATATTTTGCAAAGTTGTCCACCATCACCAGTAGGTATTAGTAGCCTTCTGTGTCCCTCAACAACATTTCCAGGTCTATGTGGACTATTTCATTTGGTTATGTTGCAATAATTTTCTTTAGTGGTGCTCTTTGCGTCAGAAAATGTTAAGGAAGCATGTTGTGCACTTATTAATGATATCCTCAGTAACTCTCCTTATGGCTGTCATTATAAACCTTGCATTGAAAGTTTTCTCCATTTGTGTGATTCCCAGGTGGCCCTTCTCATGTATCTTCCTTATCAACTCTCTCTTAATATAGTCTGATATTGTGATCCAGTTATTGTTGGCTTCAACATATAGTAATCCATTCTTGTTGATTTTCCACTTGTAGCATTCATAGTATCCTGCAGTTAATTTTGATAATGTTGTCCAAGGTGCTTCTATCTTTTTTATGATTTCACTAAGGATTATGTCATCTCTTTTTTTGTCCACTATTTCTTTTTCAGATACTTCTTCCCTCATTATTATTAGTAGCAAAGCTTGGCCTTTTTTGTCCACGTTTATTTCTGGCAGCCCTTTGTATTCAGTGTGTGGCAAAAAGTGGAATTGTTTTTTCTCTCCATCTATTTTTACTGCATCTCTCTTGTATTCTGGTAGTGATGTCCAGAAGTCTGTGTTGTTATGTAATGTGCCTTTTGTAATATGCCTCTTCCCGTCTTTTTGTTTTACTTTTATAATTTTTTCTGGTTTTGCTTTGGTGTAAGTTTTGTTTGATTGAGTGGTTTGAGGTTGTTCCTCCATGTTGATCCTTCTCTGTGCCATGTGGCCTTTTCATATATTCAGGCGTTGTTTTCAATGGTTGCTTGTATGTTGACTGCTTTCATAATTATTCTTTCCATCTTGTGTTGACGTCCAATTTAATCTCAAACTGTGTTCTAATGCTTTTGGGCATCTTCTTGCAAATGTGTGAGAACAGATTGTATTTAGAGTATCTATTTTCTCTTGAACTAAGCATTAGTAGTTGTTCAACTTGTTGATGTAATTTCAAATATCATCAGTTTTTCTCATTTTCATCACATTTAGAATGATTCAGTACTGATTTTTAAAGCTTTCATTTTCATAGTAATTTAAGAAATCTCTGATTTGTTTCTGTGTCTAAGAGCTTGTTTCTGTGTCTAAGAGCAGGTAGTGTTGGGAGGGGGAGCCTCTCTGCTATAACGTGTTGGCTCACTTTGCACTCCGCCATTGTTAATTCGAACATTTGTAACCATTCAGCAAATGTTGGGTTATAGCCATCTACCTTTCCATTAAATTTGGGTAGAGTTGCCTTACAAGGTATCATATCAATAGTTGCCAATTGTGGTAGAATTGAATTCTCATATTTGGCTTTCCTATAGTATTTTATTGTGTCTTCCTCCTGCAGTTGTTTTTTCATTAATGATTTTTTGTTTCTCTGCATCTAAGTCCTCATCAGATTCCTCATATATTACNTATAACAGGAGTCTTGCTGCTGCTGCCTGTTGGATCACTTTGCATTCTGCCATTGTTAATTCGAACATTTGTAGCCATTCAGCGAATGTTGGATTATAGCTGTCTACCCTTCTGTTAAATTTGGGTTTCCTATGGTTTTTCATTGTATCTTCCTCCTGCAGTTGTTTAGTCACTGATTTTGTTATTTCATTATTGATTTTTTGTTTCTCTGCATCTGAGTCCTCATCAGATTCCTCATATATCACTTCTTTGGGAGCTGGTATGTGTGGAGCTTGCAACTCACTTTCTTTTCTGGAATGGAATTCTATTTCATGGGTTCGCCTGTTGCTCCTGTTTTCTTCTTCTATCAGCTGTATTAGTCTTAATTTGTCTTTCAGTTGCTCCAATTCTTCTGCTTGTAGGTAATTGTCCTAGATTAACTGCCTATTTTTTTTCCAGTTCTTGGTTTCTTTTCTGTCATTTTTGGTTTTGTTCTAGAAACCTCTTATTGGACTCTGATCATTGATGGGTGAGGATTTTGATCTCATTTTGGAATAATTGGCTTTGTTCATCTAGCTGCATCTCCATATTTAACCTAATTTCACTCAGTATGGTTTCATTTTGTCTTTCCATTTTTTTAAATTTATTGGTTAGTTGTTCTATTTCATGTTTTAGAAGTGCTTCATTTTCCTGGCTCTTCCTCCCTCAGCATATTGATTATATCTGGTGGGTTCATCTCTGGGGGTGAATTGAGGGATTGCAATTCCATGTTGGTTGCTGAATTCTCACCAAAATATGGTGATGATCATATTGTTCTAGGGGTTACTTCCTTGATTGCAGTTTTCTTTGCGCTGCCTTTCTTACCTTTTGTCATTTTTTTCTTTGGTTTGTAGTGGTCTTCCATTGTTTTGATCGCGATTCCAGGATCCTGTTAAAGTGCTTTGGTTTGGTTTCAGGTAGTTCTCTCTATTAACTGGTTGATTTTCCATGTAACTGTCTGTTGTTTGCTTTCACTTGTAGCTCTTGTAGTTGTCTGCAGGTAGTTCCACTGAATGTTTCTTTCTAAGAATTGCTGTTCTTGGCTGTCACAGTTGCCATGTAACATCCTCCACCATGCATCATTGCTATTTATCTCATGCTACTGTATAACATTAGTCGTAGTTTTGTGGGTAGGGATTAACCTGATTAGATACTGCTTGGCTTTTGTTTCTATTAACACAATGTAACTTGATTTAACTGTTCAATATTTAGGTGATGAAACCATGCAGCAATTTCTCCCATGATTGATAGTGGGCATCTGCCTGAAGCTGATCTCCACATCCAGTTTCACCAACTTCTTCAATGTTTCATTTGATTGAATTCCATGCCTCAGCTCATCTATACTATTTATGTGTACTTTATCCTAGCTCAGTGCATGCTCAAGACATGACACAATTTGACTTAAGCTCTATTTTGTAAAAGTGTTATGTTTGTTCACAACCTGACTTGTTATTAGCTGCTCGTTTAATATTACATGTAGCCATTACCAAAATATATTGGCTTCTCTAAGACTATCAGTTTGAGCAGCTTCCTAACTTACATTTATAGATTAGTACATGTGCAGTCACTTTATCAGTCATTATTGGTCATTAATTTGGATCTAAAGCAGTATTAATATATTTCCTAAATTTTGGTTGTCCAACCATTTGTTCACAGTTAATTATTTTTATACATGTAATATGTGATCACTATTGTAGCATCTGCTACCAAGCGTCAATGTAGGTTAAATGATTCTTTTAAATTATTATTCCCTCTTCTATGCAGGTAGGGATGTATGCATGTTAGCTATTTACTGTATATATTTCTGTTAATCTTCAATTAACTGAAATAACTGAATACTGTTCAGGTACTTCACCATCATAGTTCTTCTCCATGATTGGTATGTATGTGGCCTCCAGCTGACTCTGATGTCTGCATCACCTCATCCATATTTCCATTGCTGAATTAAGTGGCTTCCAACCTCAGCTCAACAAAGTTCTTATGTGTTCCCTATCCTAACTCAGTGTAGTTCTCAATGCTAGGGTAGAATCTTGACAACCTTCCAACTAGCAAATTTGAACTTAATTTAGGAGTTGCTTTAATGACTTCCTATCTTTCACTAGTAAGGTAGGTGACAGATTCCAAATTCCATCTCTATTCTTTCATCTTCACCGGGAATTAACTTAACTATTAGACTAATATCTAAGCAACAACTATAATTGACACTAGAAGTAANGTATTATAGTAGAACATTGTATTAAGTAATCAAACCATTATAGGAGGACAAAATAAGAATTCCAAATAAAATTCTTTATCAATTGCTTACAGTATTTAATTTGTATTTATAGTAATTCCAGAAAAGTACCTGTTGATTTCAAATTTAAACTTTTTGTCTCCCAAGATGGCGGCTAAAAATATTGGAAGCAACTTTGCCCCCTTGTTTTGCCAAAAGTATTTTTATCAACTGATACTAATCTCTCGTTTTTGACACATATTGATTCTTGGTTGCATAATACAAATAAATCTAAATTAATCTAATTGATCTAAATACAATATTTCTAATCATCATTTCTTTGATCTTATTCTCATTCTTCTTGATGTTAGCAGCTTATTTTTGATTTGTTTTGGATGATGCTAAACTATCCTAGCTTAGTGTATGCTCAAGACAAGAATCAATTCGACTTAGTCTTTACTTTGTAAAAGTGTTACCTGATAGTGCAACTGGACTTGTTACTAGCTGCTCTATTAATATTACAAGTAGATATTACCAAAATATATTGGCTTTAATAACTAATTTAATAATTGGCAGCTGCCTAACCTACATTTAATAATTAATACATGTTCAGTCACTTTATCAGTCATGTTATAGTCAATAATTTGGATCTAAAATATTAAATATAAATTTCCTAGGTTTCAGTCATCTAACCATATTTTGAATCTGTTATAGTTAACACATGTAGTGAGTGATTAACACTCAACTCCTATAACTAACATAAGTGCATTTTCATGATCTGGCACAAAGACACTTGAATCAATCTTGTGATGGATTCAGACCCCTCCTAAACACAACTCGTTTAGCTTGACATTGTATTAAATAATCAAACTTTATTAATAGAATAATGTAAGAATTCCAAATAAATTCCTTTATCAATTTTTTACAGTGATTCTAATCTATTTATAGTAATTTTGGAAAAGTACATGTTTGTTTCAAATTTGAACTGTTCATCTGCCAAGATGTTGGCTAAAAATAATGGAAGTGATTTCACACCCTTGGTTTTGACAAAAAGTATTATTATTGACAGATACTAATTTTTCATAATTGACAGTTGTTTTTACTTGGTTGCATAACACAAATTAATCTAAACTTATTGTATAATTTTACAATATTTATAATCATAATTCGTCTTCAATCTTATTCTCTTTCCAAATCAAAGTTAGCAGCTTGATTAATTTGGAGGATGCTACAATAGTAACAAAGGACCAACAGTAATAATGCCTGGTAGACGATGTTACATCATGTCCAAGTAGTCTGGAGCTGTTACCAAAGAAGATATCTTCTCTTGCACATAGATTGGCGTCAGGTTTCAAACCTCTACCATCCAACACTCTCAATCTAAATAAACTGTTGTTAGTCCAAGCCTTCAGGAAAGCTGATGCAAAATTAATTTAGTTAATAGTTAAGCAACAAATTTAGGTTGAGAAGATTCTGGGATCTGTCACACCTGATCTATTCCATATACTCATGGAAATTGATTAGCAACTTCAAAATTACAGCGAATTATGGGTTGGCAAGATTCTACAGTAAACCTTATCCTCTTTTATGTGTGGTTTACCATATATCTTTTTATTGAAGTTTCTTTCTTGTCTAATAGCTGACTGATGAATGTTGTGACATATTGCTTCATGTATGCCAGTTTTTTAACATATTCATTGTCTGGCTTTTCCACATATGATTTGTATTGCATTGAGATGGTGCTGTGGCTACCATGCCATACATCACTTTGTATGGTGTCATGCATGTTGTGGAATGTACTGATGTATTATAAAAATAGGTGATGTGGCCATTATTCTTTCTAATGGAGCTGTTTGTCTTGGGAAATGATTTTTATTGTTGAGTAGACAAGTCATACATTTATTAATGATTTCCTTTACTGTTTTCCTGAGTGATATCATTGTGAACCTTTTGTTAAATGTAAACTCAGTTTGTATAATTCTGATATGTTAGTATTAATGTATTTTCCTTATTAGTTCTTTTCTGTAATACTTGGGTATTGCTACTCTCAGAAATTTTTCCTCAACATATAGCAATCTGTTTTTGTTTAGTTTTCATTTATACCTCTGGAAGTAGCTTTTGGCAATTTTTCCCAACTGCCTTTTGTCATCTTCAAAAATTAACAATTATCTCTGCCAAGATTGCATCTGTTTTTGTTTGTCAATAATCTTTGCTTCTGTTATTTCCTCCTATATTACTTTTGTCATTATTGGTTTTCCCTTCTTGTCAGTGTTTATTTCCAGTAACTTCTTGTATTCATTGTGTGGTATGAATTTGAATAGTTTCTTTTCTCCATTTATTTTTTCTGTGTCTTGCTAGTATTCTGGTAGCACTGTCCAAAAGTCAGCTTTTTAGTAGTGTTCTTTTGTGGTGTTTGATTGTGAATTTAAATTTGTTTAAGTACTCTATCCAACTTGAGACTATTGAGGAATTGTTGCCCAAGAATTTTTTCAACTATGAAAGACCACTGTTATCTGTTCTTACTGTAAAGGTTTGACCTATTAGAAAATATCAAAACTTCTTTATACTCTCCACTAGTATGAGCATTTCAAGTTTGGTCAATATGTAATTTTCCTCACTTTGTTTAAGTGTTCTGCTAAAAATCATCACCTCTTTGCCATCTTTGATCTGGCCCAAACACACACCTATGGCCACTTTGCTAGCATCAAAGTCTAGGATGAATTCTTTATCATAATCATGTATGCCTAA
Source organism: Hofstenia miamia (assembly GCA_900660155.1). NCBI lineage: Eukaryota > Metazoa > Xenacoelomorpha > Acoela > Hofsteniidae > Hofstenia > Hofstenia miamia. The sequence continues at coordinate 177,488 of CABFPE010000056.1, read as the reverse complement.
CAATGGTACTTAGCCAGTTCATTTTTTACATTATCTTGTTCTTTCCATTTCCATTGAAATATTGTGGATTTGTTCATCAATGCTGTCACTTTTTTGGTCTTATGTGCAATGCTCAGTATAAATGATCCATAATAGTTTATGAAGCCCATTATTCTTTGGATGTTTTGTACCATTTCTTTTGCACTGCTTTTCATCTCAATTTTTCCTTGTAGTATATGCCTTCCTAATGTAGCATCATCCACATAAATCTGAAATAAGCTGCAAAACGTAGAGCAGAATGGATTAAGATCAAAGAAAAGATTATTAAAAATATTGTAATCAAATCAATTAGAATAATTTAGATTTATTTGTATTATGCAGCTAAGAAACAACATGTGTTAAAAAAGAGAGATTAAGATCAGTTGATAAAAATACTTTTGACTAAATGAGGGGGCAAAGTTGCTTCCATTATTTTTAGCCGCCATCTTGGCAGAAGTTTAAATTTGAATTGACAGGT
>CABFPE010000056.1:54082-64822 GCA_900660155.1 Hofstenia miamia | reverse complement strand
TTCTGGATTTACTATAAATAGATTAAAAACCTTGTAAGAGTTTGATAAAGAATTTTTATTGGAATTCTTATTTTGTTCTACATTAATGGTTTGAATATTTAATACAATGTCGAGCTAATCAAGTGGTGTTTAGTAGTGGTCTGGATCCATCACAGAGAATGATTCTAGGGTCTCTGTGCCAGATCACAAAAGTGCAGATATGTTAGGTATAGGGGTTTTCTCTCAATTAGCTGACTAGCATTTCATTTGAACATGTATTAAGTAATTAATTGTCAGCAAACAGTTGGATGACCAAAACCTAGGAATTATGTTAATACTATTTTAGATACAAATTAGCAACCCATAAATGACCAATAAAGTGACCATGCATGTAGTAAATTAAAAATGTAGGTTAGGAAGTTGTTCAGACAGAATGCATTTAAATAAGCCAATGTATTTCAGTAATGGCTACATATAATATTTAGCAAACAACTAGTAACAATTCAGGTTGTGAATAGATATAACACTTTCACAAAATAGAGTTTAAGACGAATTGTGTCATGTCTTGAGTAAACACTGAGCTAAAGTAGGGTACACATAAGCTATGTCGACTGAGCTGAGAAGTGGCACTCAACCATCAGATGGAATGGTGAAACTGGATGTGGAGATCCGTTTTAGGCAGATGCCCATCAGAAGATCAGGATGTATTGTCATTCTTGGGTAGAAGAATTCATACATGGATCTTAACAACTTTGATATTTCAGCCTCATTGTAAAACTCACTTACATTATTACATACTTCTTCTCTTGTTATCTCATCCAGGTTATTTTTCCCAAGTCTTATCATCATTATTATCTCCAGGCATCTAATTACATTGCAATATCTGTGTTGTGCACTCCACAATTCACCCAATATAATATAATTAATTCCTGAGAATAACATTACTGTTTGAGTTGGCGTTTTTCTATTTCCATTCATACCTTCTGTATTTGTTTATGTATAGCTTCTCTGTCTTTATAAAGATATATATGGAGTTCTTACCCCTTCTATGTATACTCTTTCTTTGTTGTTATTCTTTAATCACATTTCTTTAGATTTTCTATATCTTTCATCATTTACGTTTTCTCTGCTTCCTTGAGTGTGTTCACATATGTATTCTCTTCATGCCATGCTGCTTTTGCTGGTTTTTTGTTTTTAATCTCCATGTTGGGAGTAGCATCAGTACCAATATTGTCAGTGGTGGTGTGCATTTTAACAAAGTTGTCATTGTCTTGTTTTCAATATTTTCATATGACCCATCCATCTTTGATGTTGTTGCCATTCCAAAGGTTGTGGGATAATACTCTTACTAGTTTTTATGTTTTCCCAGAAAGTATTTGTTATTCTGTATTTCATCAATCTTTGTGCTGTTTTGGGTTTCATTATAAACTTTGATGTTATACACTCTATATTGCCTGCCAATTGGTTTTGTGGTTCTAACATTTGATGAATTTATTGTCTTGTAAACACTTCTGTACACAATATCTTTATCAGTGATTTTGTCTCTCTAGTATACTTCTCAGAATATGTGTTGCACAATATTATCTCATTTTTCTCTTTTAACTGTAATTCCTACCAGCAAGCATTCCTCACTTGTATCTACCCATGATATTTCTCTCAGTTGCTTTTGTCCCCATTTCACCATATTGACTTTGTCAATCTCTCTTTGAGTGTTCAGAGTTAATGTGATTGCATTTGACTGTAAAAGCATTTCTTCTAGCTGCATTTCCTCTTGGGATTTACTGACCATTTCTATTATTTCTATTGGTTTGATTTCACCCTATTCCCTCATTATTTTGGATCTCTTTATGATTCTCATATAAGCACACTGTGGGTAGTCTTTTATATATTTTCTCATTTCCATTGTGATTGTTTTGTTAATGTTGTTTTGTTCTATCTTTTGTATCATTTGTAACATGTCTGCACTTTCTCTTCTTATGAGGTTTCTTATTGTCAACCATGGCTGTTGTTTTAAGGCTTTTAATTTCATGTTGGATTTTGCTCCCCACATGTACTTTCAAGTTTCATCATTGAGGAAATCAATTTCTGCAGGGCATATGCCCGTTTTGTTGGTGAGTTCTACTATGCTTGGCCTTCCCAGAGTGTGTTGTTGCATTAGCAGTCTTGTAAAGTATTTTTGAAACTTTTGGTGTGCTTTCTTCATCAGAGATAACATTAGTATGATCACGTATAGTAACATCCATTGTTTGATGTTGAGAGGTATCAGCGCAATTGCAATCTCATATTTCTTGTTTTTCACTATATTTTGACGTTCTTTCTTTCTGATCAGCAATACCAATTTTTTGTTATTTGTTAATGCTATGCATAATAGCCAGATTGACGTTCTTGCTCAAATATGGGGTGCTTTGACTTCTTCAAACAACATATTTTTGAAGTTGTGTTTGGACTCCATTTCATATGCTCTTTTTGTCTCAAACAATGCTGCTTCTACTGATTTGTGGTATGTTTTAATTGGTGCCTTTATGTCAATCCTAAGCCATTCTTCTTGCATTGGTTTCTCAGCCTTTATCTCCTTCCATAATTCTATGATATTCTTGAGGTGTTCTGGCATTTAGTTCATACTGCATTTAATTATAAATTTCTAATCTCCTCCAATTGTTCTCTCATTTCTAAGATTTTCATTAATTGGACTTGGTAATACATGTCTATCACTATTTTTGGTTCTACCATAAATCTTTCAGCTGGTGCTATCATGTTTATCTGCAAGTTGATACTAATCATTTCTGATATCACCAAACCTTTATCTTTGATAATAAACAGATTTTCCAGTTTTGCTTCTAATGTCTGTATGAACTCTGGTATTTCTTCACTTTGTTTTTTCCTCATAATTAAAATTTCTTTTTCTTTGTAGTTTTAGCCAGTTTTAATGTTTCCTCTGTGTTTGTTTCCAAACTTCTCGAGTTGATCTCAGCTTGTTTGATAAAGTGCACTATTGTTAAATTGTTTCTGTCTGAATTCACTTGTTTGCATTTGTTGATTAACTTGTCTTTATTTTTAATTACTTTATGTACCTCTTTCATTGTGCTTTTAAAATACGGCTGATTGAAGGTTTCTTTCATTCCCTCTCCATATGCTATAATCATGTTGCAGACCATGTCTGTTATGCTTATCTATAACTATTAGAATCACCAAGCTTTCTTTTTGTTTCATTGATTCATGTTGTTGTATCAGCCTTTTTGATTCAGGTGATAAGTTGTTGTATGAATTGTATCTGATTCTTCTGTTTGCAATGAAGTACAGATGTATTTTGTCTTTTCCTATTCTCATCATTTTGCTTTCACATTCCTCTGATCTGGATGACATAGTTGTCATGGACATTTGTTTATGTAAAAAGGTTGAGAGCTTTGGGTAGTATTTGAAAATGAACTTGTTGACAGTTGTTCAGAGATATCCATTTCAGATCCTTTGCTTATATCCTGTATATCTGGGTCCTTTAATTGACCACAGACCTTGGTACCTGCTGCCTTTAATTGCAGACGAGGACTGATTGTTTTAGCTTGATACTCTTTGCCCTTTAATTGACATCAAGATTTGCTGGATGAGGGGGAGTGTTCCATTTCTGAATCCGACTTTTCTTCCAACCTCACGCCCTTTAAATGATGCTTGGTATCATGACGTTGGCCCTCTATTATCCGCTTTCCCTTTAATTGACATTTGGTTGAGGGTGATGTTTGTGATTGTGCCTCCATCATCATACCCTTTAAGTGGTAATCAGATTGTGAAGACCTCCTTTTTACTCTTCTTCATTTATTGGTAATTGTTACATTCTCCATCCTCATACCCTTTAAGTGGTAATCAGATTGCAGAGATCTTCTTCTTATTCGTCTTCTTCTGTTACTAGGTGGCCAATGCCCCATTGTCATGCCATTTAAGTGACAATTGGATTGTGGAGACCTAGTACTGCTGGTACTTGTGCTAGTTTTCTCTCCCCTCATCACGCCCTTTAATTGACAATCAGATTTCAGGGTTCGTCTTCTCACTCTTCTGCTTTTCATTGGCGATCAGCTGGTGCTTCTGGTTGATCTCTTCATTTTCTAATCTAAATGGAGTTACTAATTTTATATCCCATATTTCAGGGTTGTATTTATTTTTGTTTTTTACTGCCCTCTTGGGCATCACTCTTCTCTCAACTCCATTTTCTTCATTTGGGGGAGTATATTCTTCTTGAAATTCCTCCTCTGCCACACTGTCCAGTTCATCCATTTTGTTATATATACTATCATCATTTTCAACTAATTTAAATAGTGCATTTTTATCTAATGCTACTTGTTCTATGTCTTTTGTTGCCCTCTTCAAATTTTGAAAATGTAAGGTCCTGCCATCATTAAGTTTATAATTATTATTTGGTAGTGTTTGTGTAATGACAAATGGCCCTGCCCATTGTGTTTTTAATTTCCTTACTTGGTTTATGTCTTGTGTTCTCAACAATGTGTACACATAAACCTTATCACCCTTTTGATGTGGCTTTCCATAAATTTTCTTATTAAAGTTTCTTTGTTGTCTTATCACAGATCTTTTTGTATTGTGGCACATAGCTTCATGAATTTCTGTCATCTGTTTCTTTATTTTTCTAATATATTCATTATCTGGTTTCTCAGAGTACATATGGTACTGCATTGAAATCAGCGTTGCTGCTTCCCTTCCATACATTGCTTTAAATGGTGTCATTCCCGTGGTTGAATGAACTGAGGTATTATAGAAGTATTCTACCATTTCTATTACTTCTCTCCAGTCTCTTCCACCCACTCTTGACATTAAAGTTCTTATCAATTTGATCATTGTTCTATTTAGTCTTTCAACCACTCCATTCACTTGCAGGTGATATGCGGTTGTTTTTTCTGTTATTATTTCCATCCATTTTGTCATTTCTTCAAACAACTTACTTTCAAATTGTACGCCTCTGTCTGATATTATCATTTCCATTGGCCCAAATTTCAATATCCATTCTTTCATTATTTTTTCTGCTACTATCTTTGCCATTGTTGAATCTAATCGAATCATTTTTGCATATTTCGTAAAATTGTCCATGATCACTAGAATATACTGATATCCCTCATCATCTTGCAATAGCTTCTCCAAGTCAACGTGTACCATTTGATTTGGTGCTGTAGCCATAATCTTTTCTAGTGGTGCGGTTTGTCTTGGAAAATGACTCTTATTATTTATTAGACATGTTGTACATTTATTAATAATGTCTTCTACCATTTTTCTTATTGCAATTGTTATAAATCTAGAGTTTAATGTTTGTTCCATTTGAATGATACCAATGTGTCTGTTTTCATGGATCTTTCTTACTAGTTCTCTTTTGTAATACTCTGGAATCGCTATTCACAATGTCTTAGCTTCTACATATAGAAGACTGTTTGTATTTATTCTCTATTTGTATCTTTGGAAGTAGCTATTAGCATCTCTCCCTAGTTTAGTTTGTTTCCTGTAAATTTTTGCTTTTATTTCCATTAATATGACGTCTGTATCTTGTTTTTTTATGATTTCATGTTCTGTTATTTCCTCTTTAATAGTAATCAGCATCACAGCCTGTCCTTTCTTATCAGCATTAATATCTGGTAATTTTTGATACTCACTATGTGGAATAAATTCGAATTTTTTCTTTTCTCCTTCTATTTTTTCTACATCCCTTTGGTATTTGGGGAGCGCTGTCCAAAAATCAGCATTTTTGGTAATGTTCTCTTTCTGTGTTGTATTGTAAATTTGAATTCATTTAAAAACTCTATCCATCTTGATACTATCAACAACTTGTCTCCTGAAAACTTTTTCAGCCATGCCATACCACTGTTATCTGTATGGACCCTGTCTGTTCTCACCTTAAAATTCTGTCCAATCAAGAAATACCTGAATTTTTTAATGCTTTCTACCAGTGCTAACATTTCCAATTTCATAGACCCATAATTTTCCTCACTCGGTTTTAATCTTCTGCTAAAAAATTGTATCAGAACCTCTTTGCCATATTTTATTTGTCCTAAACAGGCCCCAATCACTACTTTACTTGTGTCACAATCCAAGATAAATTCTTTTCCGTAATTGGGTGTGTTCAGTGATGGCATTTTAGTAAGTTCATTCTTTACATTGTCTAACTGTTCTTGTTCTTTCCATGTCCAGTCAAATGGTTTCGATTTTTTCAGTAAGACTGTTATCCTATTGGTTTTTTGTGCTATATTTGGTATAAACAATCTGTAATAGTTTATAAACCCCATAATTCTTTGAACAGCTTTTTTAGTTTTCAGACTTTTAATATTTTGGATCATCTCTCTTGCGTTATTTTTCATCTTTATTTTCCCTTCTTGTATTTGCCTTCCCAAGAATACAACTTTGGTTTTCAGTATTATACAAGATTGTTAATGTTCTGTCCAATTTCTCTATGTGTTCTTTTATTGTCCTACTTGCTATCAAAATGTCGTCTATGTATGCACATACTCTGTCTTCTAATTTTCTGTTATCTTGTTTTAGTACCTTAGTTACATATCTCTGGAAAGTTGCTGGTGCATTACATAGTCCAAATGCCATATATATCCACTTAAACAATCCATAGGGTGTTATGAACGCGGTTTTCTCAATGTCTTTAGGTTCCATTGGTACCTGCCAGTAAGCTTTACATAAATTTTTCATTGCTTCATATATCATATCGTCTATCCTCAGAAGTGGATACACATCCTTTTTTGTTACTTCATTGAGTTTACAAAAATCTATACAGAGTCTGTATTTATTTCCCTGTTTCACAAACACTGTCAGTGACACATAGGGACTTTCACTTGGTCTTATAATTTGATTATCAATCAATTCATTGAGTATTGTATTGTAGTTATCTTTTAGATTCTCTGGTACTCTTCTGCAAGGTAGTCTTATTGGTTCATCTGTTGTAGTTATTATTTTATGTGTCTCCCCTATTGCCTTCCCACACTAGTTTCGCTGAAATTAAATATTTTGCTATGTCTGTTTAGAACGTCTATAAGTAATTGTTTTTCTTGTTCATTGAGATGATCATAATCAGTTTTTCTTTTATCTCTGGTATTTGGTAATTTTGTTCTTCTTCTTTTTCTATGGTGTTGATAGTTTTATCTACTATCTGTTTTTCCGTCTTGATTTTCTTCCCTTTTATTTTTACTTTCTGCATTTTTAGATTGACCATATGGTTAGTTGCATTAAGTATTGGTATATTTCCCTTTCCTTTACATATATTGCACAGGCTAGATGGAATTGACAATTTCTTTGTGTTGATTCCCATCTGATCATATATCATTATTGCTGTGTCTACCTCTTCTTCAGTTTCAATTTCACACATTTTCCAATTATTTGGTAAAATTTTTGTATCTTGCATTAATTTAAACACTATTATCTCATCATCTTCTTCGTACGTTGTTATAACCTCCTCTTGCACTGTTATCGTTTTATCTTTATTATTTATAATGCATCTGTTAAAAAATCTTTTCCTAATATGATTTCATATGGCAATTGACTCTTTCCATATCAATTACTGTGAAAGTCTGCTTGAATGTCGTATTAGCCACTCTTATGGGTATATCTTGTAACTGTCCTTTCACATCTATGTAATTGCCAGATGCATTTATTAGTCTATTCCTTTCATTTATCAAATGCTTTCTTTCAAATCCTATCTTTGCTGCACACTCATTGGTTATTATTGATAGTAATGCTCCTGTATCTATTGTAGCATTTACCATAATACCATTGATCACAACTGTAATTGTGTTGGTTTTCATTAGGTGTGTAACTATTAGCACATGTGCTCATTTTGTCGGAGATGGTGCTCCTTCTAGTTTAAATAGTCCATTTCTGTAGATTCAATTTCTTCATTATTCTCTTGTTCTTCTTCATTTTAATTAAATCTTCTTCATGAAAATATGCTTCTTCTTTGATCCAATTAATTTGTCTCTTACAATATCTTTTTGTATGTCTTTATTGCCACACATCCTTCAACTTTATTTTTATCAATTCCTCTCCTGACTTTTTATTTGGTGATTTCCCTATTGTTTTGTTCACTATAGGTATTGTATTGTTCATCACCTGTTTTATTACCACTAATTTTTCATTAATTCTTGCATTATTTTCCATTGTTATTTGTATTGCGAGTCCTTTTCTAATCATTTTGTCTAATGAATCTTCAGCATCACATTTAATTTGGAATTGTTGACATATTGACTCTGGTAGTCCTTTGCAATGTGCGAGAATAGGTCATACTTTGAGTACGTTTTTTCTCTTGAGCTCAATTTGAGTAACCTCTCTACTTGTGACATGTAGTTCCTTAAGTCATCTCTATTGTTCATTTTTGTTCCATTTAGTAACATTTGATATTGACTTTTGAAGCTTTCATCACTATAGTATTGTTGATACTCTCCTATCAATTTCTTATAATTTGTCTTTGTTTGGATGTCTAACACCAAATAATGTTGATATGCTGCTCTGCTCAAATATAGTGGTAATCTTGCAGCTGCTCTTTGTTGGGTCACTTTTCTCTCTCTTGTACTCATTTCAAAAATTTGTAGCCACTCGTCAAATGTTGGTGAGTAGTTATCAATTTGTCCTTTAAACTTGGGTAATATTGCTTTGCATACAGATGTATTTTTATCTTCATCCTCTGCTAGAATTGTGTCTTTTCAAATGTAGGTTTCTTTTCTATTGGTTTCATACAGTTATATTGTACTTGTTTTGTTATCTTTGTTACAATTTTTTTGATAAATTCTTCCTCATTTTGACTTTGCTTATAACTGTCCATTTGCATATCACTAACAGGTATCATCATTTAACTGTGAAGGCTTTTCAATTATTGTCTCTTCTATAGTCTTCACTGTTTCGTCTCTTTTTTCCTCATTTCTTAGTATCATCGATCATATTTCATCTTTTAGACTGTTGATTTCTAATTGTTTATTCATGTTATCCTCTTTAAGGTTCATGTTTTCTTCATGTAACTCATTCATTAGTCTTTGCAACCTTTCACTTTGAAGTATTGTTTCCTTATTTGCTTCAATTAATTTTTCTATTTGTTCTTGGAACAGATTCCGCTGTTCAGTTAGCCTTACACTTGTATCTTGTATGATTTCATCAATGCATTTTTCTTTTTGACTATTTGTTTCTTCTATTTCAACTATCCTTTGTGTTAAAAGTTCTATATGTCTCATTAGCTCTTGCCTTTCAATGTTATTATTTTTTATTATTTCTAATAATTAAACTATCATCAGTTCAGTATCTGGCTGCACTGGCTGTAATACTAATTCTGTTGGAGACGGTTCACTTTCGGGGGACGTCATTGCTCCTTGTGTTTCTGGGGTTTTTCTTGATTGGGGGTTTTTTGAAGTTTTGTTTTACTCCTTGTTTTCTTTCTTGAATTTACCATTATTAATGTTGTCTCTTAATTCTTGCTTAGTTATGTTGTTAGGATCATTCTTGTTGATCCGCATCATTGTAACAATTTTGACTCTTTTTGTGACACTGTAATAGCAGTACTTTCTCTCCCAGATGTCAGTCAATACAGTGTCATTTACCCCAGAGAATAGCATTATTACTCTTGGAGTTCGACTTTCTATTTCTTTCCTAAGATCTTGTAGTTGTATGTTAATGGGTCTTCCTTGTGTATACAGTTGATATGGCATTATTGTGCCTTCAATGAAGACCCTCTCTCTGTTATCATTTTTAGCATTATTTCTTTTTATTTTTTATAGTCATCACGTTCTATTATTGCTTTTGCCTTTTTCTCCGTGTTCACATATGATTTGTATTCATGAAGAAATGTTTTCACGACTTTGACTTCTTTTGGTAGTCTCCATCATGGGAGGACCATTGGTATCACAATAGTCTCTGACAGTGTGCAGATTAAGATCATCATTTCAATTTGTCTTTCAATGTGTGGATATGGGCCTTCTGTTGTCAGTGCCATTGCTTCTGAGATGGTGTTCCAGAATGTTTGGGTGAGTCCCCTTCTATTTACTTTTAATTGTATTTCTTCTTTGATGTCTATTCTTGCTGTTATGCATTTGACGTTTACTGCTAACTGGTTGTATGGTTTTAACAATTCTTCCAGTTCCATTCTTGTAAATGCTTCTGTAAACATCAACTTCATTGTTGCCACCATTTGTTGTTCTCTAATATTTTGAAAGTTCCTTTCTTTAATATCTCTTGTTTCTCTGGTGACTTTTATTTCAACTAGGAACTGTTCATCATCAGTATCAATCCATTTGATTGTTCTCGCTGGGCTCAGTTCTCCCTTTATCCTATTGATTGTCTGCTGTGTTTTGGGAGACAACAATAACTGTGAGGATTTTAAGAACTCCTCCTCTTCCATCATCTCCCTTTGTGTTTTTGTGACCATATTGTAACATCCTCCACCTAGCTTATTACGCCGTGTCTGATTACTGATAATGAGTGCTCGGTAAATTGCGGGTGAGGTGTTACCAAATTGTTGAACCATCAGACCATCCTCTATTATTAACTAGTTACGTTAATCAAATAATTGAGTATCAACTATCACTGTTTAGGTGACAGAGCGGTATGATGTTTCCTCTTCAGTTCTTCCATGGGCCACTGCCCAATGCCGATCTCCACAACACAGCTCCTCTCCTTTGTGAACAATGCGTGGATCCACGGCACCATCTCAGCTCAACTGGAATTAATTATGTGTACCTTATGTTAGCTTAGTGCGTGCACTCAAGTAAAGTTGTAACTGACTTAAACTCA